>JXOS01013293.1:0-17603 GCA_001015075.1 Cirrula hians
CGTAGGAGTCAAGGGACATCGATTTTGTGCATGACACATATAGATTCCACAAATTTAAGGAAAACACAAAACAAAATCGCCGCTAAGACTCAAAAATGTCCCTTTGTAAAAACGGTCTAAGTAACATTGCATTGTCGTTTTTGTCATTTCTGTCCTTTGCGCTTGTAAAAATACGTGTGTCATGTTCGATCTTTGTGCAAAAATAATATTGTCATCCCGAAAAAGACTTTTTAAGAACTTATAGTATGCGAATGAATAGTTTTTGGTTATCCATATCATTAAGTGTTTTGAATTATGTCGTGCCAGGATTTTCCAATCTTACGTTTAGTTGTTTGTGATTGACATATATTGATATCTATTGATACGATTAATTCTGTGAAATAGAGAGTTCCCGATGTTATGAAATAATTTTTTCCAAAGTTGATAGTGTTATGCTAATGGTATTAAAATGCACCTATACCAAATTTCCGTCGCATGTGATCGTGACGTTCATTCTAATTTCCTTGAAATTGAGAGGAATCGTTCTATGGGAGGCTCCGGAATTAATATGCTGAATTAGCTCGAAATTTAAAAGATAAAGGCAATCACCCACAAATGCTTCGGTACTTCGGTACTATTACAATGTACAATGAAACACTTGGCTGTAATGTAAAGTTTCGTGAAATCAGAATTAATCCTCGTATGGGAAAACCGCAAAGTTATTGCCTTTTTTACGAAAAGTTCGTGAAATCGNGTTTTTAGTTCGTGAAATCGGGAGTAAAGGTTTTTTGGNCGAAAAGTTCGTGAAATCGGGAGTAAAGGTTTTTTGGGAGCTACCTGAAATTATGAACTGATTATTTCTATGACTACCATACAAACCTATAATACATTCAGTATATGACTGATGGGTATAACAAGAACGTTATAATAAAGAATTACTTAAACACATACTTCACTAACCGCCAATTAAAGGACATTACATGAACTGATGATGACTGTGTTAATCACAAAACTCTAGTTAAATCTACGAATAGCAGTATGGAGTGCCAGTGGCTTTCTGAACAACACCAAAGAAGTTGAACTTTTTCTGAAAATAAACTTTATGCTACAATTTTCAAAAACTAACATTATTATATAATGCCCGCAAATCAACACGCACGCTGGATCTGTAATACTTCCGAAGACATGAATTATTTGCAGGTGTAAGATATATATATAAATCTATGCCAAACAAGCAAATCTATTTAACTTTTTTTCAATTTAATACTGAAACTTACTCACATTCCCTCACAATGGAAGAGTGCGGAAAAAATTATGGTACCGACATCATAGCTAGAGGATGCACTTATTTCTTAAAGGCCCATCACTTCATTGGTCACATACTACACACAAATTTAAAAACTTATTTTGAAAAGATTGTCTCCTATATTGGAAAAAAAGAAATAATTTAATTGCATTATTGTATTGGTAAGTCTTTAGTTGTCAAAGAAACTTTTGCGTGGTTTCTTCAAGCTGAAGAAATTATTTCTGGTTTATTTTTATCTTTTGTTAAAGCCTTGTATGCCTAAACGAAAGTATTATGGCATATGGTTTTGTTGTTTAACAGTGACGCATGTGTTCATCTTTTCCTCCTGTGTTTTTCTAAATTAATGGTGAATTACTTCGGTGGAAATAGCCGTGTTGTGATATTTGATATATGAATTTAAGGTAATAACCTACAATTTTCAATCTTACGTGTGAATGAAGAAAATATATAACAATCTTAGAATTATTTGCAAATAAAACACCAGTTGATCCTTTCTGGACTTATACTGGCATCAAATACTAAATTGTCTGAAGTCGGTTTTTGTAGTAGTTTCTGTTCATCGCGCGCCTAAAAGTTCTCCTCAAAAATTAAATTGATAATAAGAAATACAAAACGAACTCAACTTATCATATCTGGCTGCAGTAAAATTTTTCAGAATAAGATAAGTGTTCTAATTTTATTATTTTGGTTTATTAATTTTATTTTGACACAATTATAAAGTGCATTACTTTTGTAACATTTTTGATTGAATTTAGAAATTGTCATAATTAGCCCTGTTTTATTTATTATAATTTTAGTGCTAGTTCGCCTAACTTCACACTTGGTGAAGTTTCCGTGTGACGTCATTTTGATCACATCACACATTTTTCCTTTATTCATCGTTTTAATCTGGTATAATCATTATTATCTATTGTGTTGTATTGTATTTTTTGTTGCATCTTATTTTTATTATTATTGAATTATAATCATCATTCAAGTGGTTTCGGCCGTCTGGTGGTATTTTGTCGAAATGTACTCAGTGCAGACTGAGTATCCGTGGTGAAACGGGGAAACATTGTGCGGGTGTCTTCCAAACAGTTTTTCACAACAATGTTAATTGTTCTGGTTTAGAGGAATATAGTGTAAAGTGTCTAGATTCGTGTTCGATTTTAAAATGTATATGAGATGATTGTACAACTAATATTCACAATGCGGTCTTAGTACTCAAGAATATACAAGATTCGGTCAAAATGAATAGCACTTACTTAAAAGAATACAAAAATGAGTTTTTTGAAGCAATTAAATTAAGTACAAGCAGAGTAGAAACTATGTTTTCCAAATTTGAAAAATTTTTACTCAGCAATTAGAGATTATGGCTATTGCTCAGACCTTTTTTGAGAAAACCCTAATTGATATTAAACAGTTAAGCGAATCCAGTGAAATTTTTGTTAAAGATACTTCAAAAATACGTGAGCAAATAAAACAAGCTAGAGTCGAGAACAAGAAAATGAAATTCAACTCATTGCAAAAAAAGTAATGTCCCCTTTTGGATATGCCAAAAATTAAAAATTCCCATCCAAGTGAAAAATAAAAATAATTTTATTGTAAAAAAAAATCTCTCAGAAGCCTTTAGTAACTGAAGAACACTAAAAAAAGAAAGCGAAATCAACAAATTTCAAAATTGCTAATATAGTATCGAAAAATAATGGATGTATACTGATTGAGAGTGAAATATTCCACTGTCGGGCAAGAAAAAAAAAAGCGGCTCTTCAGAATTTAGTTAGCTCTGATTATGTTAAGGAACCTATTCAGCCTAAGCCTAGATTGCCAATTGCCTATTACCTATTCTGATGAAGAACTGAAATGTCTTCTAATTAAGCAAAACACTTTTTTCCTTGATGATTAAGTTAAGATAATAACAATTTACGAAAAAGAAAATGAAAGGTTTTCACCACAACGCATTAATTGAATTCGATCCTACCGCTTTTTCCGTGGCTCTTGAAATAGGTAGTGTCACTGTTGGGTAGGACAAGTGTAAAATATTTTATGGCCTGAATTTATTAGTGTGCTTCAAATTTAAAGGCTTCAACTATAAAGCTGGGGATTGCAAAAATTATGAGGTTTGACTCAAATGCTTAGACAAACATAAAACGAACGACTGTGCATTAAAACCTACTAATAAATGTATAAATTGGATTAGATATTAATCATAGTTGGTTAGGCAGGCTAAAACTAAGCGAGAAAAAGTATAGGATTAGATATTAGCCACCAATTTCGCCATCTCACAACCGAGTTTCTACTTCCACTGTTCCTCGAGCCGCAGTTTGAACTTTGCTAATCCATCTAGTAACATTAAACCGAACGATACTCTAGTCATTTACAGACTCCGTAACACTTAGTTACGGGACTTATTTTTAAACTCTCTTCGTTCGACTACTATATAGTTTTACCGAAACATGGTTAAAGGCGAACACCCTGAATTCAGAAATATTTGGTGATAATTTCTTTATTTTTCTTTGCGATTATTGTTAACGTATTGGAGGTGGTGTCTTAAAAACATTCAAAACCAGTTCAATGCGGAAATTGTTAATTAGGCGAAAATTGAATTATAATGCGTTAACTTGCGAGAAGCTTCCTAATATTTTATAGCTGAATTGTTAAATAAAGTCATTCATCAAATTAATAACATTTTTACTATAAGTAATAAACTACTCCATTTTATATTTATCGATGATGGCCTTGAGGCCTCTGTTATCCGTGTCTATCCGTTAACGTTGCCAGAGAACAGCCATCATCCTACTCTGGAATTCGTCCTCGTATATAATTTTGCTAATAAACATTCTACCTCTTCGAAGTCTAAATATTTTCGTAAACATTTGCTTTTAAAAAACCCGACGTTTCCATTATGAACAATGAAGGGTATCGTTTATGGATTGGTCTTCTATCCTAACGTAGTGGACAGCCGTATACCATTTTAATAATTATATGTACAAAATTTTTACTAAATGTATGCCAAAACTTAAGTGCACAAATATTGTAATATTGCCTTGATTTTCTCCCTATCTACGAATGTTAAAGAATTTTAAATCGCGTATTTAAAAAAAAAAATTAAATTTTCTGGAAGAAACGTGTATAATATTAGCTATGCGAAACCTCGTTATCAATTCAATAAGCCGAATAAATTATGTTACCAAAAGTATTTGATTAATATTCGTCTGAATATTAAGAATAATTCTTAGTACTTTTATGACTTCATTAATATAAAAACGAAATGTAGTATCTTTCCGTTAAACATGAAATGTAACTCTTTTACTCCTTCTGACAATTGTGAAATTACCAACTTGTTTGTCTTATTTTTTCAATCACATTATGACAAAACATGCTTAGGCAACAATGTCTATCCTTTCGCAACTGTGAATGAAGTGGATTGAACGAGATACTCTGTTGCAATATTTGTTATCTATTAAACTATCCTATTCACCTGCCCCTGATAATATTCCGTCTGCAGTTCTTAAATTCTGTGCCAATGCTCTAGGAATTCCATTGCAGTATTTTTTCAATCTATCCTTGCCTTCTTCAACATTTCCAAATATCTCTAAAAGATCTTTCATTCTTCCGATGTATAAAAACAGTTCTCAGGGAAATATGTTCTAATTACAGAAGAATTTTCTAGTTTTCCGATATTCCAAAGCTACTGGAGAATATAAAAATTCAATTTAATTAAACAATATATAGAATATTGAACAGTACTCTAATTGGCAATTTTCATATCGGTTATCTGAAATTAATAGGTGCGTTACCAACTTCCAGCAACGAGCCCTTCTTAAATATGATGTCATATTGTATTTTCGATGAATGCCCAAAGTGTAAATTGTAGACTTCATAATCTGTTAGTATTTAAAAGTTAATATCACTATGGCACATGAATTTAACCAAACAATAGTTTGTGATGACAAATTTCAAATTATGTTTGAAACAAAAATGCCAAAAAAAAGTCTATGGAAAGCATAGTTCACAATTGTACTGAAAAGTTTGTAGACTAACACATAGATAACACAATTCATATGATTTTTAGTTAACCCTAACCCCTTTACCGACGAAAACATCAAAAAAGTACATAAATTAATTTTGGATAACCGCAAAGTAAAGTTGAACGAGGCAGCAGACGCTGTAAAGATATCAAAGGAACGTACAGGAACTATTGTGCATGAATATTTCAGTGTGCGGAAGCTTTTTTCGAAGTGGTTGTTGCCGTGCGAACTTCGGGATGTGCATAGAGCTATATATTTATCGATTATCTTGAAAAAGTTGTGTTGTTTCATCAGGATAATGCACCGTATCATATTCATTGAAAACCATGGAAAAAATTTCTAAGTAGACATTGATTTTAATTCAAGGGTTATACACTTGTAACACGGTACTTGCGACAACCCTTATAGCATTGTAACCGTGTTCAGTTTTTACCCAGCTTCTTACTTTGTCATTATCGTTTAAATTTGAAATTAAATATATTAATTTAATTTAATAGAAAAGAAAGGCAATGAATATAGTATTACGAATGTATTTGAAGTTGACATCTTGGCAAATAACAGCACAAATTATATTTAAACAAATAAGATGAAATGGTCGGTGACAAGCAAATACAGAATACGTATCAGTCAGTCGTAAGCCGGCTTTAAAGTTTTAAAAATATATTATTAAGAATATAAATAAGTTTGGGTTTTTTTCAGAATTTGGAGGTTTATTGCGAATAATTAGTCATTAGTCTCATTCCCATTGCTCGTAATCAATGGCAAATAGCAGGTTGAGTGCCTCCAAGAGCGAGCTCTTCTTGCGTTTCTCATCGATCTTCATCTAGCATTGCCTGTGATTTTTAATCTTCAATTTTTGATGGCACATGGTGACAATAAATTTCCTTTGAAATACGATGATTTTCGGAAACTTTTTTCTTCAAATTGAAGTAATTATGAAAAAATCTCCGCAAAAACACAGTATTCGGAACAAAAGCTGACATCTTCGTAGCACGCAAAACCAATGTTGCTTGCACTGCAGCGAAATAAGGAATAATGAAAAAGCATCTCTTGTTATGAGACATGAAAATGGTGGTGTTGTCGGATGAAACAATATAATAATTAATTAGTAGCGACATCTGTTATCAAAACCGTACGAACTTATTTATACACCTATTACTTTTTTAGAAGTGGAATTTATTTTTATTTCCATTTGTCCTTATATGTGAAATATAAAATTTGACTCACTAATATCAGTAACTGAAATACAAAAAGTAAAATGTAAATAAAGTTGTTCTTTTGACATAAGACCTTTCCGTCATGTTTATATCCCATTTTTCATTTCAACATTACAATCAATCAGTTTTCTATGTTTGAACTGGAAGTACCTGATATGCGGAACCATTCAAGGTCAATCTTATAAATTTTTTTTTCAAATTTTCGTTATAACTTTACAAAAGGGAATTGCACTGTTGGCGTTTTGACAAAACGTCTGTGATATCGGTTTTGTCCTGAATATCGTTTATCATATCGGTCCTTTCTGATATAATTCCTTTCAAATAAATCACTTAGCAATTGGAACTCTTTGATTATTAGATATTTGGAGGGCGTTGGAACGAGAAGTTTGCCGGGTCCGCTACTTTGGTTTGAAACTCTTTACTAAATGTTTTTTCTCATCTCATCAATATCTATCAGAATTATAAGTAATACCATTACCAAAAACCAAAATTCATATATATCTATGACAAATTTACATTAAACCCTGAAGACTACATAGATTTACTATGATATAGATCGGGTCGGAACGATGTCGAACGTAGATCAACGATTTTTCCATTTAAGCAGGGACAAAATTTGGTAAACCTAGCTGAACGAAATCGTTAATGATTTTTAAATCAGTCGTATACATCGACCGACGCAAGCACATGATATTATTGAATTAAGTTGTGATGCTGGTTTTATCTTTTTATAGATTGGATAACTCCCACTGGGTGTTACAAACGTATGGAGTAAATCAGTATGCATTTGCCAATATATTGATGAAGTACATTAAAAATATTAGTTCATTAAAATTTTAATGAAAAAGGTTTTCATTGGCGAAGTACATTAAAAATATACGTTCACTGAAATTTTAATAAAAAGGTTTTCAAACAACAAAATGGAATGGGAGCCATATGTATGAGCCCAGCGTCAGACGGACGAAGAGAGGCTCATGCAATTCCTCGATTGGATAAAACGAAATAAAAACCTGCTTCGGTATTTTCTTTACTGTCATAAATGTAAGTTTATTACATTATATGCCTTAGTCTTTATAATATCCAAGTTTATCAAATCAAATCAAATCAAATCGTTATTCAGTGACAAAATGATATTTTGTGAACATAAACTATATTATGTTTTTAAAAGAGTTTACAGAATTGAATTCACTGTTCTATTAAAACGAACCTATAAGGTCATATCATTTACCAACTTATTCTTATAGACTTTAGTCTTGTGGATAAATTATTCGGATATCTTTTTTACTTTCTAGTAAAAATTGTGATTTTATATGAAGTTTAGTTGTAGGAAAGAAATAGCAATGGTCGAAGAAATTTGTTTTGCATTATTTGTAATTTGCGCATGTGCCATTTAGCAATGTCTAGTCAGACTGGACAGCCATATAAGATTGTAAATAGTAATATTGATTTAACAATAACTAACTTGTTGTCTATATTCAGGTGAGACTATCTATTTATATAGCATTCGCATTAATTTTATAATACTTAGATAAAACCTTTAAGTTTTCCAGTAATTGAAGTAATCATACTTGTAGTGCAAGGCTTTTTCTAGACTTTGTTGTACTGAAAGGTCACAACTGTCGCTCATTGTAAGTGAATCGGATTAGTTTTGTTGAATATAAAAGCGAATATAGTTTGTACATGCTGTCAACAAGTGCGTCATACCACCCTCATCTGTATGGCACCCAAATTTGAATTTTAGAAGATATTATTATCTTTAGAAGGATAATAATATGTTGCTTTAATTTTTCCAAATATCTTTGAAAAAGCTTAAAGCCGGCTAGGTCAAAAACTTTCTGGAGTATTATATGGCTTTCGCGTCTTTAATATAGGTATAATCTGTTTTGCAAGCAGTTCGGAAAAAGCATAATGTTCAACAGGAATCGCAGCTGACTCGGGCTGGGTTTTAATACAAATATTGGGCACACTATCAGCACTATGGGACTTCTTTGTTTTTAGTTGTTTTGTTAGGTTTTTTATTTGGTAAGGGGTTGCTTTTATGATAACGTGATCGATACTGTTGCTACTCATAAAATTCGGAATTCATTACTTGCAAAACTATTTTGCATTGAGGCAGTGAGAAATTGTTTATTAGAGAAATATTTTTAAGATTCTTAGTCTTTTCGTCGCCTTACAAATAGAAGTATGTGAAGACTTCCTTTTCGGGCGTAGATATAGAATGACGGTTGTTGTTAATGGTTTTTGTCAGCCTCGAGAAGAAGTCAAAACATTTTCGAGATTGGCTTATTTTATTATTCCACTTTTCATTTCAGTGATTCCGAAGATTTTTTTTTATTTGTTTATGAAGTGATTTTAAGACAGTTTTGAACTGTGGCAGATGGTTTCTAGCCGAACGCCGAAGTGCGATGTTCCTTATTTTTATACATTTCGTGACCATTAAAGTAGCAATTGGTTTTTTGAAGTTTAAGGAGCAGACAAATCAATGTCCTGCTTCAGACTAATGTTAAGAGTATCAATCCGTTTGTCAATTGAATAAGTAGATAACAATTCCAAGGTTGGTAACAAATAGGAATTATAGTTGTTTACATATCTGCAGAAAAGGCTCCAATTAGTGTATTTGTAACTTATTGAAAATCTGTACTAAATGGAATAGAAAGATATACGGATAAATGACCTGAAGGGGAGAAGTTGAATGAGTGGAAATGTTGGGAATATTTGGTAAGAATCAAACTACTTTGGAAGGGCTGTAGTTACTGTTACGTGGAACATAAGAGGGTTCATTGCGAAAGAGGCCATTGTTTGTAATTGATTGCTAATATTTATTTTCTAAGGTTCCACAGTTCCACATATGGTCTCTACAATTAAGATCTCCTGCTTTTATTGTATCACAAGAAGAATGTGGTATTTTATGGATATCAGACTGGAACATTGAATTTACATGGGATGGACTATAGTCGTGAATAAAACTTCCAGATAAACATTTTGATGTGTTTCTAGGGAAGTACACAGAAAAAACTTTGAGACCTGCGATTACTGTCTTGAAAAAAATTTTAATTTTCAATTTGGTGCGTAGATGTAAAAGGGGTTTTGTGGTAATTAATTTGTCTGGTAAGTCCTGTTGGTATTGGTACGGATTGTATCACCAGTTTTTAAATGAAGCGTGGCCCAGCGGCTCTGTGGACGATCATAGAGAATTTCCTGGTTTCGAGACCCTTGAAAAGTTGTTGTCAAAATTAACTTTTGAATAAGAAAAGTAACTCGCATGTAGCTGGGCAGTTAAACTGAGAATGATATTCAAGTTAATTAAAATTGCTATTAAATTTCGTATTTTTACATATAATTATTTGATCTGGAATGCGTTTTATTCCAATAACGTTTGAAGTATTTAATTTAATAATGATCGTTTGTAGAAGTATGCATCTTTCAAATCCTTCGATTAAATTAAATTTAATTTAAAATAAATAGTATTAGAGATAAATTAGAGAACCAGAGATGCAGATCAAATTATCGTATGGTAACTAATGAGTAAATCTTTATGTTTAACTTCTACACTGAGGAAGTCAAAGCTAAAATACAGTACGTCGCGTGCAATGACATTCTACAAGCGCGCCATTCTCAACAAATGAAGAAATTATTATTGTTAATCATAAAAAAAGCAACTTGAACAAAACAAAACAAAACAAAACAAAACTATCTACCTATCACATTGTTATTTTTAAATTACGGTTCTAATTATCCCTAAAATAAACGCTCAACTTGTTGCTACAATTTCGGGACCGACAACGCAGGGGTTCGGTGCAATCTGATTAGTAGAGTATACGTAAAGAAAAATTCATAGAAACTCTCAATAAAATAAAAATATTGCAAACATTGCAAAACCATGCTTGACCCACCTTTCTTGACACCTGAACTGAAATTCGCATAGACCTTAATCGAATTTTACAATACAAAAGAAATAAAAACAATTAATAATACTGCCAAATATTTTATTGTTTCCAGAAAAGAAAGTTCACCAACACTTGCAAATGTTTCACCTTTTTTAATTGAAAAATAGATTACACTGCAGGTGACAAAGTGGAGTCTTAAAAAAAAAAAACCAAGAAATGGAAACTTACTCATAACAACGAAAACGTAAATACAAGCCAGAAAATTTAAAAAACTAACTGCACTATCTCCAACCATCACGGTGGATGTTTCTGAATATTCTACCCTGAACTCCAGCAAAGGTATAATTTACAGATGTTTTAGATGAACTGAAAAGCCAAAATGTCTCAGATATAAGAAATTAAAAAAAAAAATCCCGTAATATTTGAAATTGTAAAAATTGATACCAGCCTTAATTTCGTTCCTTTTTGCGAGCCATTGTTACCAAATGACATNCAAAAAAAAAATCCCTTAATATTTGAAATTGTAAAAATTGATACCAGCCTTAATTTCGTTCCTTTTTGCGAGCCATTGTTACCAAATGACATATCTATCGATATGGAAAAGTATAAGTTCGTTCATAAATATCACTGCCAATGCAATATAACAACTGTTTACGATTCGACCATACTGCTTAATTTTTGCATAAATTTAAAAATATGTCGAAACTATGCTATAACGCTTCACACAAAGATTGATAATAATGGACAGTACAGCCAAACAAAATGTTGCATAAATTGCAAACAGAACAATTATCCTTTACACAACAACAACACCTACGGCAAAACATGTTTGAAAGAAAAAGAAATTCAAGCAATCATAACATAAAGTTGACAGGAAACAACCTATAAAATCATTAAAAGAAAATAATCAAACAAGCCGACCCCCACTCGCATCAGTTCTCAGCAGCAATACAAAAATTACACGACCAACTACAACTCCACTCCAATTAACAAGTTTCGAAGATGTTATTACCCAAGAAGAAGTATCTTCACAAATTTGTCAAAAAACTTTACCTATCGCAGATTCCATTGCTGGAAAAAAATTAAAATAAAATCTCAGATAGATTAAAAACACTGTTGAAAAATCCATCAGAGAGCAAACCAACTCAAAAACAAAATTATATCATCACCCTCAACAACGAGCTTCTATAGGAGCAGTATAGTACAGTGTAGTATAGTTAAATAACACTTATATCACATATAAACTTACAATAATTAATTTTACCTATAATTATGAATTACAATTTGAAACTTATTCAATGGAACATAAAATATATATATATACTAACTAACTGCGCTTTCACCAACCATCAAGGTAGATGGTGTTAGCAATTACTCGAACTTACAATTGGTAATCAAAAGTATCCTCTGCAAATAGCACTCCAAGAGATCCTCTTAAAAAAGTATGCATTAAATACCTCCACGTATCTACTACACTATATACTTACAAAAGTCACAAGCAAATTTCGGTGGTGTATCACATCTTATACACAATAAACTCGAATACAAATAGATTGCCCTACACAACGACTTTGACTCAATCGCTATTTTTATCCAATCCACAATTAAATTTTGCAATATATCAGACATCATTCAAAACCATTTTCAATTACTAGCCAGCAAAATTCGTTTAATAACATTTCTCACCCGTGCATTATTGCAGGTGATTTCGATAGCCACCAGAGTATGTGAGGATTACCACATAATAACGCCAGATCCAAAACCATTTAAAAATAATTAGCACCCTGTTATCTAATTCTATTGAACTCTGGTAAGCGCACACACCTGTCGACTCCTTCACACACATCGACCTAACTTTTTGCTCACCAGTAATCACTGTTCAAGCATTAAACTAGAAAGTAATTTCCAAATTATATGGCTGTGACGACTTCCCTTTACTCTTTTCACACAAACATAGAAACTCAACTCATCTGCGTGCTAAATTTAACATTAACAAAGCCAATTGAATCAAATTCCACAACGCTAGCTGTCATTTCAATACTCTACGCCAAGTGAGCGATAATACTAACCCAGCAGCCGCAAACATTAGAAAAAAAATATAATTAAATAAAAACAGGTGAAAACATCAAACTCTATAATACTTTAAAAGATCAGTCGTTCCCTGGTGATAAAAAAATTTAGAAAATCTAAAACAAGAAAAAAACACAGCTTGGATTTAATTTAAAACAAAAATTAATACATAAAACTCAATATATCTCAGGAAAGGAACAGCTTTATTTAAATAAGAAGTTAAAATGGAAAGTCCCATCAATATATTCAAACTCCAAATTGCAATTATATCACTAAAAAGTAACACACCAGAATTTGATATAATATCATATCCTGTTATACAAAATTTTTCCAATGTGTGCTTAACAAGGATTATTAATTTCTTCAACACTATTTCCAATAACTATATCCATCACATAAAAATAAAATAAGCACATTCGTTCCGATTCATACGAATAACCGGTAAATCGAACTTTGAATTATATCGAGCAATATCGCTCAATCCTTGTTAAGCAAAAATATTTGACAAAATATTTCCAACAGACTTTATTGGTTTATAGATAACAATTATCAACAAATTGCGTACAGTAAACGTGTATATGTTTCCAATTAACCTTCATTGATCAACTGATTTCTGACTTTTTAAATTGAAACAAACACATCTCTCTTATATGCTTGGACGTTTCTAAAGTGTTTGACCGAATCGGAATTAACACCATAATAGACCAATTCCTTTAATGGAAATTAAAATAATTTCATACATAAGGAATTTCATGACATTTCAACAAGGTAAGGGTTAAAATAGATAATATTTACTCCATCCCAAGAAAATATCCAATGACATTACCCAAGATTCGCCAATATCTGTAATTTTATTATTCTGCGATCATTTGATTATGGTTTATATCCATATGCCTACGCAACAAATTCGCAACTAAAATAGGTAAACAGTATGCTAAATGTTATTTGAATGTAACATATATCCCTTAGAAGCCTATTTCAACTGCCAGGGTAAGCAAAAACATATTCTTCAACACTAACACTTCAACAAACACTTTTTATAAAAGACTTCACCATACGAAAAGGATCAAACACTGATCCCAATCATCCCTAACAAATTGTTTAGGACGTTCTTAAAAGTATGAACACAATCTCCAGTCGCAAAAACTGAAAAAAAACATGAGGTTCCCGCTCACATTTCCGACAAATTTCTATAAACATCTCACGCAACACCTCAATAAAAAAAGGCACAAGAAACCCATCAATTTAGAGAAGACAATTCTATGGTATTTCAAATTCCTACCCAAAACCAAAATCTTTATACACAGACGGCTCTAAAAAAATTACCAAATTACTCAAATTGCCAAATTGCCTATCTTTCTCCTTACGTCTCTACCGTCTTTTCGGAACTTATAGCTNCCTCACGTCTCTACCGTCTTTTCGGAACTTATAGCTATATATGAAGCCATTAAAATTACAGATATAGTGATATTCTTCTGTTTGTCTTATGATCACACTTTTCATCTGCTCTAAAATCATTTTCAAATATTTGTAACACATCTCACTATAAAGCTTACATTAGAAATATGTTAAGTATCAAACTATCCAAAATAATTATTTTATGGATACCAAGTAAATATTCCAGGTAATCACTTTTTGTCAAACCACTGCTATTCGTCTGATATGAATAAGTACTTAAAATAATCAGAAAAGTGTGCTCAAAACTATTAAAATATGAACACAGCAAAATTGGATCTAACATTATGTTCGTTTAACACACACAAAAATTACCTATCAACATTTATTCGAGAAGATCTCTCCTCCAACAAGCACATTATGTGATGCTTACGCTAAACTCACAATCCTACACTTAATGCCCTAACTCTAACAACACAAGTAGTTTTCATTAATTAAATAAATAAATGAATAAATAAAATACAGGATTTATGCAAAAACGTGTCTGAAAATAAACCATGACAAACGCCAGCACTTGATTATTTATGATTCCTAAATCATAATATATAGATCAATTTTGACAAACTCAGTTTACTTAACGGTCACATGTAGCTATTTCGAGCACTAAATGGAAAGTCAAAAAATTGTGTAAACCCTTAAGCCTGCCACTGGTTTTTGAAAGTTAAAATATTTGTCCTCGTATGCCTAGCATTCGCAGACAAATCGTGTTCTATAAGTTTATTTCATCGTAACCCATTGGGTACGAAACGCATTCAAGGTGAGTAAGCAATTCTTAAGTAAAAACTTAAAAAGTAATTGGCTTTATTGATTTAGCGACCAGCGAAGTAAGGGTCTGCAACATGAAAAAATTAAATCAATTATTAGATTTTTTCTTATACCCATCAGTCATAGTCAGAGGGTAGTAAGGGTTTGTGCAAAGTATGAAGATAAAAACTTGAGTTTCAACGAAATTTTGAAACTGCAATGATATTTAAAAATATTGGGCGCTCTAGAAAGATTGGTTTGATATTAAATGCTGTCAAGGTTATAAAGCCAACTTTCGTAACCAACCAAGTTTCTTTGGAATCCCAACATGACACAAGCTAGATAAAATAAAAGTTCGAAACCGACTTCAAAATTCCCTTTGGTCTTAATTTTGTGAAATTATCAACATTTTGCAAAAGTAACAAGTTTCTTTAAAAAACTACTCACATCGCTATTTAGCCTTAATTGATCAGTCTTTGAATATTTATACTTAAGTATTGCATATAAAACAAGAGTATGTGTGTTACTAAAAATAAAAAAAAAGGTAATTAAAAAAAAAAAAGCAGATCCACTTCTTTCTCAAATTATTGCACCCTTAGTAAGATCAATTCTAGAGACTAAAAACTAAAAAAACTGTACAATTTCGGTTTTGAGGTTTCTTGAGAACTTCGCAATATTGGGCCGAAAGCGTTTAATTTTGGACAGGTATTGGAAATGATTTACTTATATTCAAAAACAGGATTTGATATCCCTAACACAAAAAATATAGCAAACATTTCAATTTTATTTGTTTTAAGTACCCAAGAAATTTGAAAAATTTTACCGTTTCTCCATTTAAAGGATGTCAATTTAAGAATACATTAATATATATAAAAAAATGCAATTCTACCTAAGACATTTAAGAAGACATTAATATATACACAAAGTTACAACTCTAAGACAAGATTGGGCAATCAAATCATTTGCAGTAAATTATAGGTGGTTTGGGCTTGAGGACGCGAAGGTCACGATCTTGATTTCACTTTTGAAAAGATACATCTTCAAGAAAAATTTCTTCAAGGAACATATCAAATTAATGCTGCTATTGTGCTCACATAAAGTGTTTCTTAAAGTTCTATAGTCGACAATGGATATTTATTTCTATTTCATTGCCAAAAAATTACATTCTGTTTTTGACTGGCACGACCAAATAATTTTCCATGCATTGTAGGCAGAAAATTGAAAACAAATTCTCATTTATAATAAAATATAACCAGTATTTGTTTTTGGTCTCTTCACAGAATCATTCATTATAGAGTCCCGGCTATGCAATTAGGGGCGCATAAATTTCATTACGCTATTGTAGGCTTTCGGCTATTATGAAATGTGATAGAAGCGAAAATAAGATCACGGTTAGTTGTGTAGTTTTTAAGCTTAAGGCCTGAAATTTGGTTTCTGATTATATTTTTCAAACATCTAGATCATGTTCAAATTCGGTTGATAACTTTGGATTATTCTTCGACCAAACATCCCATAATGCTATTCTTTTCTTATTTAATAATCAAATATTGCTTACAATGCTATTGAAGTTTTCTATCAAACATGTATACGCCTTCAGTGCGTAAAATCCGAAACTTCTCATAGACCGATCATTCAGATTTTGAAATATATATTCTCTTAGTGAATATTTTGCAGTTTACCTTTTTAGATTGTTATTATAAGGAATTAGGCACTAATGATAAATGCTCTAAAACGGGAAAAACTTGAAGAAAAAAAAATTTTTTTGAACAATTCTGAAATTCTTAAAAAATTAAGGTCGTTGTGAGTAGAATAATTTGTTCTTTGATTGTTAAATTCGAATTATTATTTAGTTTACAATTTTTTCCATATTATCTATTTTAGAATTATATTCCTTGCATTATTCTTGCTAGTTGAATTTTCGGTGAGTTGATGACCCAGGCAATGTTGTGTTTTTGAAACAATTGGAGTTAGTGAAATTCAAAGGTAAATTAACCTGTCCACCCTCGTTGCATTGTTTTTATAATTAAAACTATGCTAAATAATTTAAGAAAAATAATTATAAAATAATAATAATAATAACCTATATTCAAGCAGATGGAATGCTTCCCTTTTGGAAACTGAGAGGATATCAGATTCCATTTCAAATAGTTTTCACAGTGTAAAAAGGGCTGAACTCATTGCATTGGGGAAAAGGACTTTCAAGACAACTATTTTTCAAAACTCGCCATAAATCCAAAGTTATATACTTACGTTAGGTGAAAAAACCAAATTTTAATTCACGTATTTTAATTTTTTGTTTGGTTTTTGTTTCTTTTTTATCAATAAATTTTTATTTTATAAAACTTAAATTAACTTTATTTTGGTATTTTTTTATTTTTTTTATTTTTTGCGTACACCTTTTTCAATTTAATATTTCATAATTTTCCAACAAAAATAAATTAATTACATAACAATAACACATTTGAATAATTTTAATAATTCTATTGACTTACAACTAAAAAAATTTTATAGTAATTGCTTTTAATTGTATATTTAGCATTTTGAATTTTACTTTCATAAATTTATCTAACGATTTATTACTATTCGCTTTTATTTGATATTGGCTTTACAAATTGTTAGTGTTATGTACGGAAATTTTCATTTATATGTTAATGTATATATAATATATTTAATACTAGTTTTATTTAATTTGATATTATTATCTATTTTTCCTCTTTTTAATTAAACAATTTTATAAGTTTAGATCTTATTTTAATAGAAAGGCACTTAGTGTTTGAAGGGAAATAAAAGTGAAAGTCATATTGGATTCAATAAAAATTCAATTTTCCTACTGGAAGGAAATAATTAATTTTTGCATTAATCAATTTAACCCCTTTTATTCAGAGAACTGACATTCTGAACCATATTAAAAATTAAATAAAAAAAAAAAAAAATA
>JXOS01013293.1:17636-56093 GCA_001015075.1 Cirrula hians
AAAAAAAAAAAAATATGTATGTATATATGTGCATACATCAATGCTTCACATTCATTGAAATGCTTAGAAATTTCACTATGCAACAGATAATATAAAAATTGCATGACAATGTTCTAAAACGTAATGTACAAGTTCAAAACTGAATTTTATTCTCGGTGATTATTGACACTAAACGAAGTATAATAACTCTCGTTTTATACTTTCTTTGAAGACACCCTTCCGATTTATTGTTGAAGAATTTTTGGACTTTTATTGTATCCATGACGTTTATTACAAGAATTGCCTGTTAATTCCTTGGAAGACTCGCAACAAATACATGTTCTCATATAGGACCACCTTGAAAAAAACTGGTTTCGAAATGAGCAATACTTGGACTAGGTACATGTGACGTAAATTTCGAGGTTGATTTAGGAATTGAAATATTAGACATGACCACCCTAATCGTATTTGCATTTAATTGCTGCCATTTAGTCGTATATCTTAGTGCTGATGAACACCCAAAATTATATTGAAAGGGCAAAATTGTATTTTAAACAACAGAAGTTCTTCTAATTTAAAAAAAGACATATATAAAATGCAATTTAAGCTTATAGAATGTTAACCAAGGCCTTAAGTAACGTTTAAACATTCACTGATTGAGTTGGGAAAGTCACACGGTTAATTCACCTAGATATTGACTTATAAAGCTTCACCGGCACAGGACAAGCAAAATCTCGTTCCACTCCTTGAGGGCAATCCCAAATTTGCAATGTTTCTGAAGAATACAGTATTCACAGGCTGCTTCACCTACTATTCGGTGTCTGAATCTGCCGTACACACCATCAGTGGAAGTACTCAGGAGCAAGTGCTTACATAAAACTGAGGTCTTTGAAGACCAAAATACTTCTAAAAGCGTAACTGCAATTGGAGTGTCAATCTTGCAACTGTGTTAAGAAACGTTAAATTTTTAGATATATCACAGATAGTTCTGGTACAATCTTGATTACGATGTATAAGACAATGAAAAAAACTGAAAGTAATTTATTCTACTAAACATATCCACAATTGACCTAACTTTAATAAAATTAAATTCAATTAATTAGAAATAATGCTCTCATTGGTGCTATATGCAGTTTTGAAATGTAAGCACAAACAATTAATCATCTTCAATTTCAAGAAAGAATTCCTTTTAATTTCCCAACAAATGTTTTATTATTACAATTTGGGTGTGATGCCGCATACATATCACATACATACACCAATGTTTTTGCACTCTATTTAAATATAATGATTTATTGGCAAAATCATTGTTTCTACAACCAATACGCACAATTCATTCCATATAAATAATCAAATTTGTTTTGTTAATATTCAGTTGAATGTTATTTATTTATTTATTAGCAGATATTTACTCATTTTTGCTTTACCAAATAATGGTCCAGTGAATGTTATCATCATTGCTTATTCGGGCATATGAATATTTGCTGATACTATTTCTCTCATGCGGTTACTAAATAACTCAACTTTCTTGTTAGCCGTTACCATAAACATAATTACGATGAAAATTCCTCATTTTGTACAGACAGGACGTTATTATGCGGATTATGGCTGAAGAAAACTTGGCCTTGCCTTTCAATTTAATTAATTTGCGCAATACACTGCGTCAATTAGCTTATATTTTGTGTGATTCGTTTAATTTGCTCTTTCTGCGATAGTTCTCTCTTATTTGCATATCTAATCATATGTTAAACAAGTGAGAAATTAACATAGTACTAACGCGAACACTGCCAAAAATATGTTTTCTAGATACTTTGGGAATTCGTATTTGGCTTCAAAATCATTATTTTGATCATTTAGGTGCACGTGTGGTATAACATACTTTGATGTTTACGGGAAATTTGGCATAAAAAACACAATTTTGGGTATACCCTTGAATATCATAGGATCACGCTGGTTTTTTAACTCTAACATGTTTTATGTTAACATCATAGCAATTACCAATTCTCTTTGACTAATCAAATTACTTTGCGTGCATAGCCACAAAATGCTGTTTATCTGTATAAGTATAATTGTGGTGTTTCTGCATGTTAGGCATATCCTCTAATTTCTTGCACTCGTATAGTTATTCTCTTATTTTTATCTTAATTTGTTATTGTTACGGAAGTATATTGATATTTATCGATAATTTGGCGTAAAACCTTATGTTTTTACGACATGGATATACTTGGTTACCAAATGAGTTGATCTTATAACAATTAACACGTTTGCTTGCCTACAGCCACATGTAAAGATATTTCTGGCAACTTAAATTCTTAATACGAACGACGTTGGTGTACTGGAGGTACCCGAAATTTTGGGGAGAACAGTGTTCTAAGATTTTTCCATCAAATCTGAGTGATGGTCTATTCAGGCAACCTTGGTCATAGGAGCATAAACGTTGGTAGATTCACCGGATAATTATTCTAGGTGAGACCACCAGACACTTGCCAATGAGAAAACTTCCAATAAATGAGGATTAAATCGTAAGAAATAGATTAAATGTGAAAATTTAACTTTAAACTATTCCATGGCCAATTTAAAAAATTTTCCCCAAATAGTGTGCCTCACTACCGAGTTTATGCTCAATTTGTGTTAAGTATTACGGTCGTGCGTAAAGTGCAAGGTACAAAATTTGGGAGCAAATTCACCAAACTTTGAACGCGTTTGCTAGTAATGGACCCTTGATCTCCAAAAGCTGCGCTCAAAGGTATTATTAGACACATCACCTTTCATTGCAATTCAGCACTTCATGCTGCAAACACTAAAATCTCAATGCAGTAAAGCCATCCAATTGTAACTAAATAGCGGAACCATAACTTTTTAATATCATTAGCCGAAAACATTCAAGCGCGCTTTTAGAATAAAAGGTGATGCTTCTTTGAATTTTTGTTCACCGTATAGGTCACACAGTTTTTTAAAATCTGGCCGTTAATTTTCATATTTTTAATTCGCGCATAACGCTTAAGATTGTTGACGACGATATATAATACATATGTTTTATCTTTTCATTTAATTTTCATCTGTGGAGATATCATTTACAAATTCACGATACGTGGTGAGGTGTTTTTCACAAAGTATTATACATAATTTCATACCGTTTTCAAGCTTTTGAAATACATCATTGCAGAACATACGTAACAGTTTATCACTGAAACTGTATTTGCTGGATTGTTTTCGAGCTCTTATTATTTGATTTATGCTGTCAGTACGAAAATTGAGAAAAACTTCTAATTTTCTCGATGCGTATATTGTATAATAAAAACGAGCAATTGCATCTACTGTGAAAAAATTCCTAATTACATTTTGATATTGTACCTTTTATATTAGATTTTTATTTTTTTTTTATTTTAAGAATATTCTAAAAAGTAATCATAAATTAATTGTAAATACCTGGTTTCGATATTGTATTCCACACTGCAATAGCGTTAACAGTTCTAGATACATTCCTAAAGTTCAGTGTTCAATTCGACAATACTCAAATAATTTTTCATGATGTACAACATTAAAATAAAATTTTAGGTTTATACGAACATTATTTATGATAGTTGGCCATCCATGAAACCACTCTTGGATTTTTTTCAAGCTACCTTCATTAAAGCGTTTTTCAGGTCATTAAATGTTCTTGACTTCTAAAGACGCAGACACAGGTGGAAATTTTAAATAACCATTTCGAAACATTAAAATTGCGTTATATGTTATTTATCATGGTGAATATGTTCGAGAGTGCTACCACAAAAAAAAAAAATAATAATAATAATAATAATAAAGTAGGAAAAGAGTAAATTTAGAAACAATACGTTCTCTTTGATAAATTTTTCGTATTGATGCGTGACTGTTCCGGAGGGATTGATTGTGATTCGTTTTCTTTTTGTTGCTTAATTTGACTATTCCAAGTGATATTATTTAAGAATTCTGTTGGTGTTGTTGTTGACGATTGGAAATCTGATGCAAGTAACTGTGTATTTGTTTTTTTTGAATGGAATGGACTTGTAACATCTTTTCCACTGTTTGTTTTCATTGATGATGGAGCATCTGAAGGCGTACTTGTCTTAGGAAAATTGTTGGTCTCGAGTAAATTTTCTACAGAATTTGGTCATCCATAGTAGTACTTTGAATTTATTGACACTCCAGTATGATCTGTTCGTGGAGCTATACCATCGTATGACAGCTGATGTTGTAACTGAGATGTCATCTCAACACAAGTTCTGTTCCTTTGTAGTGTTGATGTGTTAAATTGTTGGTTAACCGAAGATCCAAGCGGCACTTGTGTTAATTGATACTGCAATGGTGCTTGCTGAATTATTTGACTATTAAAGCATTCCCCACTACTATTCCCAAAAGATTTTTGTGGTGAATTTGCAGGGCATTGTCTTTGATAGGATGTATCTGCATTAAGCATATAACCTGCACGAATTGTTGGTGCTGTAGTATATTGACCCAAAGATGTTATGGGAAGTACTGCGCCTATAATAGAATAAAATATTTTTATTAATTATCATTTTTAATCGATTGATGCAATAAATGAAATAAAACCGAATTTAAAGACAAGCAACACTTTAGAACTCCCGGCCCTCTATCGAAACAAATCGTAAAACACGCGAAAATTTGAAAGTGGCCTAGCATTAAGTTCGGGATAATTTAATATTCTAAATTGATAGTGGTAAGCATACCATTTCGAAGATATGTGAGAAATGTTAAAAAAATTAGTAGAAGACATGTTTCAATGAATTAAACAGAAAAATACATACTTAGCAGAAACCTTTAATATACTTAGTTAAATACTGGTGAGAATAAAAAAAATTGGTTTCAAATTTTTCACGTTGAATTTATTTGAAATTTTACTGTGATAAAAAAATTTACCATTGGAAATGAGCTGGCATATGTTTTGCCGAACCTAACTTTGAATACATGAATTCATAAGGAAATTTTAAGCGGAGATGGTATGTTGACCGTCAAAACTAAGTGATGGAGACCTAGTGATCGGAGACCTATCAAAATACATACAGATTTGATCAGAAACTTCCAAAATTCGGTGCATACATTCTAGGAAACAATTTTTTTTTAAGGTCCGATATATATTTCGGGTATCTCCAGTGCGAATTTTCAATCAACATTGTGGCCTTAACTATACTGTAGCAGTAATATTTGGTATTCTGCAAAGACATTTCGTTACTATGCGGATATTTATAATTTCTAAGTATGTTCCAAAAATGGTCGTGATGTATTAAGCATCAAAGGTAACTCCAGTACTCATATATGGTCCGAACAGAAGTTTAAGTGCATAATTATCCACAGTAATCATTTAAATTTTAGGAAATTTCTTAATTGAGTGAACATAGATATATTCAGTGTACCAAAGTGTACCAAAAATGAGCAGGATTGGATGNAACAAAGTGTACCAAAAATGAGCAAGATTGGATGAAATTCAGAAGTACCTCCAATACACCTAAGTATGCAGAAAAGGGAGTTTGAAGCCAATTGAGCTCAAAAAATTAAACCAATACTACGAAATTTCAGTTTTAGGTTATCATAATTATGAAAAATTTGTATATCAAAACTGTGGTGATGCTAATCATATATGGTAACATATCAATGCCCGACTGCAAGATTAGACAGATTGTTGTTTTGGTAGATACTTAAATATTCTGCAAAAATGATGTAGAACAAGAAGGATGAAATTCGAAAATGAGTTGAAACAATTTAAGGGATTGAGATGAAACGAATATCAAAATTTGTACTCCATCTCCAGCCGTATTATTTGGATCTTATCCAACATATTCATAATTATACGATTTGTATTCTCAGCATTAGTCAAGGAATTGATGCGAATGATGATCATATGTATGGGAAATTAGTCTGATTTCAAAAATAAAGTGTGTGATAAAAAATAGTGAAGTGTAACAAGATTTTCAATCAGTTGAAACCATCACTTGAAACCATTCTTTCAATGAACGAGCTCCTTGGTTATCATAAAATACTATAAAGGGTTGAGTTTTCTTAAGAAAACATGCTTCACTTATCCAAATGAAAATAATATACTTGACGCTTGACATGAAATTAAAAAATTGGAAAGGTCTGTCACTTTGGAACTGGTCGGAGACATTTAGTTCTGAATGGTACTACTACTTCCAACATCTAGGTCCCTACATCTTCAAAAGGAACAAAGTAATAAGGAAGTATTTGAATATACATCAAAAGTCGTGGAGAGACTTTGATGAAAAAAACTCCATTTTTTGATGAATAGTTATAAAAGAAACCTTGAATTTCCCATGTTTAATAAGTATTGCATAGACAGCCACATCACTTACCCATAGAACTTCCTAAAGGGCTGTATATTGTTGAAGTAGCTATTGTGCTGTTGGCATTTCCAATGACAATTGTTGGGCCCGAAACATTTGTAAAAGATGTCTGAACAGTGTCTCCATTTTTTATAGACAAACCAGGATTTGATGAAATTCCAATTAAATCTGGTGAATCTCTAGCTCCGTATACCAATGGGTTTGTTATCAAACTGTGCGGAACCTTGCCACTGATATTTTCGGGAATAATTAAAACCGAATTTTGTGAGATGGACGTCGGCACTAGATTACCATAAACACAGTTCGATGATGCGGATGTAAGAAAGTTCTTGAAATATATAGATGCAGAAGATTGAATTATTTTTTTTTTAATTTAGCATAATTATATTATTTTTTATCAGGTTAACTCCAGATACCTCATTTTTCGAAACACTTGGAACTGGAATAGCAGTTGTTAAATCTATGTCAGCATCTATTTCGGATATGTTATCATTAAAACCATTTGGAATAGTTGTTTCTCCGTGGTTTCCAGAACTTTTCATTGATGATCCAGATTCTGTGTCTGTTGTAGTTGCATTTTTCTTTTGTATTATTGTTCGAGTAGCAACTGCTACCACACACACAATTACACCCATTCCTCCGAGAATTAAAAGATAAAAAAACAGTCTCTCCTGATCATCTGGAAAATTTGATAAAAACAATTCATTGTTATAGGGACTTACATATGAAAAAAGGCAAAATTTAAAAAAAGAGAAAGCCGCAACCGTGCGCCACAAATTGTTTGCATAGTGGTATGCAATATATTGCATAAAACTATATAAAAATAAAAATTTTGGAAATTGTTAATATTGGGGTTAAAATGGTGTATGGTTCATCGTGCTCCAACCTGGTAGAACGAAGGATTTGATTATGACACGAAATCAAGCCACCTCCAACACCCACCTTTCTAGAACTGCAAAGATGCGATTAGCAAGTAAACTCTTGGAATATGAGGTTTTCTACAGATCAGTTAATCAGCTGGAAAATATTCTAAGCAATTATAAGGGTATTTTGGATTCACACCTTGAAGTGAGAAAAAGTGTAGTCCAAAAGAGGATAAAGCCATGGCTACGCAAGAAACCTTCTATTCCCGATGTGATAATCATTGTGTGAAACATCAATGCTAAGATGGGTAGAGAATGCATCTTCGGACATACAGTCGGGAATTTCTGTCTTCACAACAAAATGAGCTAAAAAGGATTTTGACTGATATCTTTTGCCGTCATGCAGAATATTGCTACAACCTCATTAAAGCATGTCGATATGCACTCGTAATTTAAAATGAATGAATGAAATGATTAGATGACAAAAATAATATAATAAATTTTTTTAAAACCGTAAATAAGAACAGGAACACATTTTATTTGTAATAATTTGTCCTGGGTATAACAAAACGTGGCCCAAAACAATATTTAAACACTTGTCGCTTATGTATAAATGTGAAGAATTTCAGATATTATGACCAATTGTGATCTTACTCATGTAAGCGTTCCGTGTTCTGAGTTGTTGTCATTTGTCTATGCGGCACACGTCGGTTTCCTTCATGAACTCGTGCACTTTCCGTCTGAAGATGATTCCCTTTCCGTCTTTTTTAAAGACTCAAGAGGGATGCCGAAGATTTTTCGGTTCAGACATTATATGTCTATTCAAGTTTTAATAACTCAATAACCAATCAGCTAATACAAACCATAGCATGCACTGCATATGTCTACTGTGAATGGTGGTTTATAAATTTTTTACCTAGGACTTATCACTGCACAATCTTTTGCATGATCTGGGGCAGAATCCAAATACGACTTTAATTCATGCAAAAACTTCGCAATACTAGTTTTCGATAATCTCATAATGCTTATGAACTTCAGCGAGTCCACATCGCTCAATATTTCGGTCTGCACATGGGGACAAGCCANTCTTATGAACTTCAGCGAGTCCACATCGCCCAATATTTCGGTCTGCACATGGGGACAAGCCAGTTTGTTTGTTGCCGACGCGCAATCACCATGCGCGACATGCACGCATAAAATCAGTATTCATCAGATTGCACAATTTTTCATTAGCGCTATTTTGCTCTTTGTCAAATATTTATAGCCGAAGACGAAAATTTTATGCATGCGGTCGAAGTTGACAGTTACATTCAATATGTCATTCAGCCTAATCAATATGCGTGAGCAAAATTCCACAAAGCCGGCAGAGCAAGCATTCACAACACTCTGATGTTAGTCCACTGATGTTAGTCCACTATACAACGGAAAATATGTGCATGTATGCGTTATAAGCATATTACTGTAATGTTGTGTTTCTCATATAAAATTTATGTGACGATAAAAATAACCACAAAATGCACGCACACACAGGTATTCCTGTAAATAATGTTATAAATCCAACTAGTATTGGAAATGTTGTACCGTATAAGAATAAGATAAAGACATGTTTGACAATAAGTTTGTATTGCTTATCCAGTTTTTTGTGGATTTATACTATTTGGCTTACCTTCTAAAGTCAAATCGGAGCTATGAGTCTTGACGGGATTTGTACCATCTGTATCTGCCTCAAATGCCAATGTGTTATTTGCTGTTATTGCATTTGTTAAGTTGGTAAGGCTTGTTACATTAATCCGTGCGATGGCAGTTGTAATGTTGCTGTATAATTTTGGTATTGCTTCGGATTCCTTATAACTCATTTCATCATCGTATAATTCATTGATATCACCTTCAAACTCTTCAAGCTCATCAGCCTCGGTTTCACTTTCATATCTTTCCTTGAGTACTTGCTTGGGGACTGAAAATTTTCAATGCAAAAAAGCTTTGGTTTACCTGGACATATGAATATGTATTTATAATAAAAACCTAGTAAATTATAAATACATAAGCAATTCTAAAGAAGATATCCACTTACCACATGTATACACAACTTTTAAGTACATTCGAGAATTTTGTTGACAAGGCGAACCGAATGTATTAGGGTCAGCAGCTAAATTGCAACGTCTCCGTCCGTGGCAAATTTGCATTACTGTTTCAGTGGCATATGCTGCTAAGCATGCTTTACATTAAATTAAAACAAGAACACACAAAAACATTATACAAAATACATACAGCACATCTCTAACAAAAATTTTTGCCTTTCCAGAAACGATAACATAAAATAAATATGATTTATTAAAACGTACTTTCTTCTCGGACACCTTGAGGTTGTGGACATTGTATGCTCTCATATTCTGTGCGTCCAAAACTCGCACTGTAAATGGCTATTCGTGAATATGGATTGCACTCCAATTGTGCAACATCATTATGGCAGGCGACTTTACTGCGAAACTCGTCTTTCATGAAAATAATTGATATGCATAATACAATAATAAATTAATAATGATAAAAACAAATTATGATGTCTTAGGAGTTACTAAATCGGACTTAAAGTCCAAACATATAATGTAATGTAATGTAATATAATGAAATGTGTGAAGGTTTAAACACGGGTTCGAATTTTACACAGGATGAATCGGTCAGGAATATGTGAGGAACCATTATCAGCTGAAAGGAATTCGTAATTTTAAATTCGATCTCAAAACGATGGCTTTTAAGAGAATAGAGGTACTCTGAAAAATCAGCTATTTTTGCATTCACTTTCAAAGGTTATATCATGTTTATATAGTTATGTTGAAGTATTTAAAACACATTTTTCGGCGTAATAATGAGACTTCAATGAACGAAACAGTTTTTGGAATAATGGATAGCACTTTGATCTATTCAGATTTGCTCAGAGCCCTATTTTCGTACCACATACATGTATTGGAGGTATCTCTGAGTTTCATCCCATCATGTGCGTTTTTCGAACACACATGGATCAAAATGACGATAACTCAATAATACAATTTCGTTGAGCTTAATTAATTGTTCACGCGAAATTTCCCTTAAACTCTCTATTCGGACCACATAGGTGTACTGGAAGTATCTCGGATAATCATCCAATCTTGCTAATTTTTGCTACACACTCTGATCATAATTATTATAACTGAATAGAAAAATTTTTTTGATTTTAATTAATTTTTCTAGCTAAATTTGCTTATAATGTTATTTGGGTCCATAAAAGTGTACTGGAGGTATTTCTGAATTTCATCCAATCTTGCTCATTTTTGGTACACTTATTTTATATATTTATGTTCGCTGAATTCAGATATTTTAATATTAACTGTGGGTAATTCTACGCTTTAACCCATATTGGGACCATATGGGAGTTATGGAGGCACCTCTGATTTCTATTCAATCACGACTATTTCCGGTACACATTTAGATGCTATGGTAAACCACATAATTATGAAATGTCATTGCAAAATACCAATTCCAACGGCCGTAGCAGTCCTACGACCCCATTTTCGAGTAAAGAGGTGTACAGGACGTACCCGAAATATCGGTTGGATCTTAACCAAATCCAATTTTTGATCTTAGAATGACTATGAGAAATTTCGGCAATCTAGCTCAATTCCTTCTTTCCAGTTTTTCCTTACGGATGTACAAACGAACGGACGTTATATATTTATATATTTTGATAGCTATCTGATCACTCGTGGGTGTTACAAGCGTTCCTGCAAAACTAATAACTAAACAGTCATTCAATTAAAAGAAACATCAAAATACTACTTAAATACTAAATTGTTGTAACTTCTGATGAGTTAAGTCATTAACGTTAAGTGTCGCGTAAAACGTTTATGTGATGTATCGAATTTCACTTAAACTGAAGAATGTTACAGAAATAAAAAAAATTATAAAATATTCTATATTTTGAATTTCAGTAGCATGCTATGAAATACTAGATTTTATGCATGGTTCAGGTAAATAGGGCGCAAACGCTCTATGGGAGTTAACCGAAGATACGAATTAATTTTCCACAAATTTGAGAGTGTTATGGCAATTGTACCAAAATGCTCGTATACCAGTTTTCTGAAGCACGTGATCAAATTCAGTCTATAATTCATATTAATTTTCTTGAAATTTCGAGAAAAAATTCTGTGGGAAGAATCCGAACTAAGATTAAGGCAACCATCCCCAAATGCTTCCGTACCCAATTTCGGCCATGAAACACTTGGCTTTTATGCAAAGTTCCGTGACATCGGGATCATTGATGCTATGGGAGCTCTAAACTTTATATCGTGATATGGGACCTATGGGAGTTATCCGAAATTATTGACCAATTTGGCCCTCTCCAAATTAATCAAGTCAAGATGCTCATGGACAAACAGACTACTTCTCCAAGAAACATATAGTCGGAAATGATTATTATTTTTTAAAGACCGTCAAGTAAGCATCAACATATTGCAAGAATATTAAATTTCAGTAACTGCCGATGAAACTACTGATATGTATTAATTGAAGTGAAACCGGAGAAAACATTTTATCTGAATACCAAGTTTGGTAAATCTAACACAAGGTGATGTTTCTAGATTTTGATGACGAACAGACATGGCTGTATCGAGTTTTGTGATGATCGACAATGAGAGTTACAAACGAATGGACGACAGTGTGCTGTGGGGAAAAGAAATGATTTTGTTAACAAAAAAAAACCGGATTTCCATTAATCTTTCCCATTTGGAGTACACCATTTGTGAATATATGTTTTTTTTTTTTTATTTTATAACTTAGAAGCCACATGTACTGAAAGTACCTATGGTTTTTCTTTAATGATGAATATTTTCGAATAATGCTAAGATGCAATAAAAACCGAACGAATTTCGCAGTTATATTGAATTATAGCCATCATTTTGATTAAAAGTGTTGATGTCCCCTTTATTTGATGTAAAATCTTTCTTTAAAATGAATGTACCAATTTTGGTAAACGTTGCTCAAGCTCTTTTGTTACAAACGTATGACCAACAATAACAAATTTCATTACCAATGCGTATAAACTATTCAAAAGACGGTTTCCCTAATCCATAGGCTACAGCCAATTATAAGGCGCAAAATTCTTCAACATGCTTTTTTCAAAAGAAATTATATATTTAGATTTCTTCAGCAAACCCGAGGATCGGGGTCCTGAAAATCTAAGCTCTAAAACATTTGTCTAATTTAAAACCTAACCGATCTTGTACCTTAATAGCTCGAAATAAGCAATTCATTGTAAAATAGCAATATCCCTCTCTTATTAAAAAGGTTAAGACAACATAAAAAGGTTATAGCCAGGATATTGAAGGCAACCAAAGTTAGCGTAATTTGTTGAACCAACTATCTTCAACACAAGGCAGAGAAAACTAAGACTCAAATCGGTTGGTATGCTGTCATGTTTTTAAATTTTACGGTGGAGATCGTAATTCATTAACTCTTCGCATAGCCACCAGTTTAATTAGACTTAAGCCTCTGGATAGTACAGCATATGGTTTATGCCACCGTGCACTTAATCATACAGTCCTCTTATGATCCCATGCTTTTTCCGTCTGAAGAGTTGTGTCAGTTCTCAAGATCAGCGTACAACAGGAACACAAGACGATTTTTCTTCGCATGTGATTGTGCGTTCAACGTGTTGCTGCATTTAACTTCGCATTCGACAAGTAGATTTACAATACAAGCAAAGAAGATTTTCTAACTGTAATAAAAATCGGCTTGATGGAGCAATAAAACAAGTTGCCTTAAGAACATCACAAAAAAATGTCTTTACTTATTAAATTTATTAATATTCAATCAAATAATTCAAATTTAATAAATTAATCATTCCTTTGACAAAGTACGTTTAAAATTATAATTTTTTTTTGTGGTTTTGTATTGCCAGGTTTTCCGAAATATAAATAATACCAGCAAACTAGAAAGAATTATGTGTATTTATAAACAATTCTTGAGACAGTCTTGAAAGAAGATCTTCAAAATATATAGTTGGGAATTGTTTTAAGAATGAGTCTCAATCGTTGATTTCATCACGGTTAAATGCACAACAACTGAATGTAAAATTCATTTCCATTCAGGTGTATAGGGCTAAAATGAATAGTGCGTTTTAATGATTTACAAGAATAATAACATTCTACAATTTCAGCCAAACCGGTCCATAACTTCGGATACTGCACTCAGATGAGATCCCAGGAATAAAAAAAAAAATTAAATAAAACAATTGGGTAATTATTAAAACTTTCGTTCTGGTTGAAATACGAAATTGTGTTTTAATGTTACAAGTTACCTTTGAACCCTCTCTTAACATTCAAACGATTGTGTAGAATTAAGAGTTAAAATTTGCAAACAACGTTCAGTATAGTTATATTAACACTTACTTATGTTGTTTACGGTTTCAATTTTTTGGTTTGTTCTTTAGCAGAGAGCACTACCTTCAGTGATTTTGACAAATTAGCGGTATACAGTTTTGAGCTTCACTTTTAAGGAAATAAAAATCCTTGACAGAAAATAATTTAAAAATTGAATGTGGTACCACTTATATTTTTGTATTTATTTTGTGTAAGTTTTAAATTAAATGAGAATAAGAAAAATAATAAAGATATGTCAGTTCCAACAGTCATTTCAACTCTTCGTTGCATTATTTGCATTCATTGTCGTGGCAACAATATGTCAGATACTTAAGAAACTTTAGTTTTAACCTTCTGGAAAAACAATGTGGGATAGTGGTTTTATTTATCAGTTTTCCTCACTTAACATTTATATAAATACCAATTGAAAGTAAAGAAGAGAATCAAATGTGCGAGCAGATATTGTAAGAGTGTCAAACAAAAAAGAAGCATACTTTTGAAACTATTGCGAGTATGGACACCACTGAATACCCTACACAAAATATTTATATAAAGTTTTCAATGATCACATTTAAACAAAATTAGACACCACACGTAAGTCTGCCCATTTTCAAAATACTGACAGGCGTTGTATCATTTATCTTATCTTTACATTAAGAAAAAAAAAAAAAAATTATTCTGTAAATATCTTAAGGAACTTAAAAACGGAGACATAATTATTAACATTCGGGAATTACAATTTCCAAGTCGAAATCGCAAATTGTTAAGACGAGTATCCATGTGCCATAAAACTTAATATACTCGCTGGAGAAGTATATTTATAAGAATTTAAATGAAGAAATGCAATGAAAACGCAACAAAGAAAAACTTAAATTAAAATAAACAGCTACCTACCACAAGATTGGAGAAAAACAAAGCACTGAATACGATTGTAGGGATTGTTCTTTGAAATTTACTGTTTTCAGGTAAATGGTGATTTTCTTTAATGTATGTGATTTTCATTAAGATGTGAAGGTTAAATTATATTCGACATTGAAGGAGTGTCTGGATATGGTTTGAATAAAGCCGTTTTTATTAAATGTATGGGAAAAGATCCAAGTTTGAAAGTCCTCTGAGAGTGTACGTATAATTCTCGGTTTGGTCAATTCAAATAAAATTGAACATGTTTGGAACAAATACGATATCGTTAATCTTATCAATGCAACACAGAGATTTTTCACTTCCACTAGAATTTGTATCACAAAATTCTTATAAGTGCAGATTTAAAGAATTAAATCCTGAAATATATGGGTTTTCCAAAAAAAGATTCGATTGAGCAGTGTTCGGCAGTCCTTCTGCCTTTGAACTCGAAACCTTGCGTAGTTTTTGAGATAAATTAATGAAATTTAGTTTCTGAACACATTTTATAAAAAGTAAGGTCAAGGGCACCATAGGTACATAATTTCAGGCACCATCATAGAACGCTTAAACCTGTTATCATTGAAATTCGCATAAAACGCAGCTGTTTCAACGCATTCTACTAAAGTATGGTATAGAATTATTTTTGGAGCGCTGCCAATAAATTTTTCAGTTTGCAACATCGGAGTATAACTATATGGTACCATCCCTATGACATTTATTCCCGATTTTCCAAAAAATAGCATAATATCAGGTTAATTCATAGTATCCAACTGAATTTTCTTAAATATACATTTTTACGGTATCATAAATTGGATACCTTTCATATGCGTTCTATCTCCGGTTTCACTTACACCCGTTGATTGATCAGAAGTTCCTTGAGCTTATTATGCATACCGTACGGCGCCCGCCCGCGAGTTTTCTTACATTCACTTCAATCAATTGGTTGCTTCGTATCAGTTCAAAGTGTATGGCAAAAAAATTAAAAAAATTTTGTTTTATTAATAAATTTGGAAGATTTTTATTTAAATGAAAGCTGGAATATAATCAAAATAAAACTAAAACTTTACTACATCATGGTGAAAATGAGAACTAAAGTTGTCGTAGGCAAAACTAGAGGAAACAGCAGTTGATATATATGAAACGAACGAATACAGGTTAAATATTTTATACAAATAAAGCAAACATACTCAATTTAGGGAATCTTCTTTTTAAGTTTAAACAAGTAATTTTAAGTCTGTGTTCGACGAAATAAGAGCAAGTTTCAATATTGCTTAATATTAAATTAGCTGTTATTTTCCGATTCCTTGCTCAAAGAAATTATCGCAAAAGCGTGGCAATTGAGTTACATATTGTCAACTCTATATTTTCTGTAGTTTTGTTCACATTACCTCTTAGCTGTTCTCGAAGAAAAATTTTTTTAATTAAAATTTAATAGATTTATTTCCTTATTAGCTATTTCCCAATATTACCCAATACTTGCCTCTAGAATCTTTATGGCATTGGAGAATTATTTCTCTTAATTCTTAATTGCGTACTTGATAAGATATTCTTTTCCTAATTCAATATAATATGGACAATATTAATTACAATCATACATTTTTTATATAACACTAGTTCTGACATTTTTAAAATCTTATACAAATTTAAAACTCCTTATCTTGTTGTGGCAGAACCTTTTTATTTGAACAAGCCGCTGGGATTTGTTCTAGGCAAATGCACTTGAAAAGGACGTCGCTCGTTTAACATAATACGAAATATCTTGATCGAAAACTAAAAACTTTTCCAACGTTGTAGTCATCACTCTCGCGTTTTGCACATTGAATGTTTCGCGTTGCGGTCGCGGTTTCGTTTTGCTTAAAAAACCCCACTGAACTTTGGTATTCTTGTAATATATCAATAGAATGACTGATGGGTATTGATTAAGGTTTGGCTAAAAGATCAAACTTGTTTTAATTTCAATTTCATAACATAAATGGAATTTTAATATATTCAACAAGCAGAGATTAAAAAAAATGTTCACGATATTCTAGGATGCGGATGCAATTGATGAATATAATAAGAATATAATAAGCAAGTCATTCTGTAAAATGAATTGTGTTCTGCTAACATATAAAACAAAATTCTTTAGAATGATACCAGTCAAATCAATTAGAGCTAATCCCAATTCATTAAGAGATATACGCAAAACATCTCCTAATTTTAATAAACGTCGCCAATGAAATTGACAAAATGTATAACAGTTTTGACGGAACGTTTGCAACACCCCGAACGAGTGATCGGAGATGTAGCAAAACGTATACCTCTATGATCAGCATCATCAGCATCGTCCTCCTCTAAGCAAAAACTAGAAAGAAACAATTCAGCTAGACTTCTGAAATTCAGCATACACATTCTGGGAAGAAATGTTAGATTGAATTTTGACCAATATTTCGAGCACCTCCATTACAACTTTTTATTAAAAATTTGTGCCTTAACTGTACTGGTGCCGTTACAGTTGTTATTTTGCACTGGAATTAGGTGGATATTCGTAACATCTAATTGCATTCCAAAAATCTTCGTGATTGAATGAAAATCAGAGTTACCTCCAGTACACTTATATGGTCCGTATAGCGGGTTTAAATCACAATCAATTTCTGAATTGAATGAACATAAATATAGTTATGAGTGTACCAGAAATGAGGAAAATTGGCTGAAATTCAAAGGTTCTTCCAGCGTTTCATTTACAAGATGATTTTTTAAAGGTTTATCCAGTCCAAAAAAAGAATGTTATGCATTAAGGATTACACTATATGTCATATATGTATACTGCATGAATCGAATTCTACTCCTTTTGACGCAATATACAAAAGGAAAAAGACAAAATTAGCGATGTAGCGAGAAAGTGCATTAAGTCTGACCTCCCTTCCTGCCAGCTTGCTGTGAATAAGAAATCAAACAGGAGCCTTTTAATTTAACAATATTGGTACGTTGATGTATTATTTCCTATAGAAAGAATTTCGAAAACGTGTACTGAATAAATTCAACTTGCCTTAGTAATTTCGAACTCGTGCAGTTGTTCAATATAATTTGAGAAAATTGTTGGTGGCATTCAATTATTTTTGGAACAATTTTGTGTATTTCACAAATAATTGTAGTGTTCGTGACTTTGTATGTGTATGCGTATGAGGTTAAATGTTCGGTTATTTGTTATTTTTTTATAAACTTACATGGACGGCATTTGTAAGCAACTTCAACAATTTTTTTTCGTTTGGGACATGGATCCACGTTGATTGGGCTGGAACTAATGGTACTGCTGTAATAACTGCTACCGCCACTTGCATCGCCCACGCCGCTTGCACCGATACCATAGAAGTCCGGCATTCCGTTGAATTTGCAATGCTTTTTCTTTTGGCAAGCCTCAACAACAGTTTGCAGCAAAGAATACTGTAATAGCAAATAAACAAGGAGAACATGGATGAAAACTTCATTTCAGAACACACAAATAAAATTCTAAAGATGTAAATGTATTCACTGCACAGCCCAGTTGAATTAAGTTTTCCTTAGTCTTCTTATTGTACATGTATTGCATCTTAAATCAAATAGAATTGCATCTTTATGTCGTGGCAGCAATATAGACTTCAATATTATTCCGTACAAGAAATCGCTCGCTTAACCAATTATACTTTCATACACCTATTAGTTTTTTAAATAATTGAAATTTTTTGACCAATTAACAGGATTCCTCATTTGAAATATTATGAAACATTTATTAATATTAAGTTACAAAAATGCGATTATTAAATGTGATAACATTTACAACACTATTATTAAAATCTAGTTTAATTGGATAATATGGCAACCCGCAATAGACGTCGATTACATTATTGACCTCGACAATGTTATAATATTGAAAACCAAACGCAACATTATAACTACCTCTTCCTTTGGTTAGATTATTTTACGTGTCACATCGTTTGCGGAATTAATGCTTATGTAGGATTTGAAGTAGTTTTTATTAACGTCGCCAATGAGAGTGGCTAAGTGTATATTGTTTTTGGTGATATGTTTGTAACACCTAGAAGGAGCCATCCGACACCTAACAAAATATTTACCGATATGATGAGCATAAATCAAATTCAAATTCGATATATTGATGTTCGCCCGTCCGTCTGTCCGTCATCAAATTCTAGAGAGAACGCGTTGTGCTAGAATTTCAAATGCTGCTCATATAATCTACGCAAAACTGTAAGATCTATGTTCGATCTTGGACCCGACCCGATAAATATTTCGGGTACCTCCAGTACACGTCTTTATTCCAGATTGCATCCTTCACAATTGCAAAAAATTTCATTATTAGACTAATTATTATACCATGTAATCGGGTTACACAAATAGGAATGATTGTATGAAAATTAAAGGTACCTTCAGTACATCTTTGTGGTTCGAAAATAGGTTTTAAAGCAAAATGAGCCACAATCATCAACTTAATTTAACGAAGATAAATTTTTGACTGATTATAAATACGAATAATGTGTGTACTTAAAATTGTGAAGTTTGATGAAAGTCAGAGGTACATCCGTTAAATCCGTTAAAAGGGTTTAAAGCGAATTCGGCCAAAAAAAAAAGGATAAACGACGAAATTTTATACTTAGGTGATCAGTATTACTATCAATGCTGGTACCAAAAGTCACAATGATTGGATGCACATCAGAGATACCTCCAGTATTCCTATGTGGCCCGAAAAGAGGGTTTTAAGCACATTTTTCCAGAAATTCAACGAAATGTTTTTATTCAGTGATCATATTTATTACCGGTGCATGAACCAAAAAGGGACATGTTTGGAGAGATATCTCCAACTATTGTATCTTCTCTCGACTTAACAAATTGGGAGCGGCCTTAGCCGACTGTTACTTTCTTTGTAGTTTTATTATAACCTTTAGTCATAATCTGAAGACATTATGGTTTTGTGAAAAGTATGTAATGGATAGAACCCCGATATTTTTTCTAAGTCCAACTTCAAGTTTTAGAAGCATTCAATTCCAGGAATCCTTCAAAAATGGTTTTCATACCTCGCATAGACCAATCCTCTCAGAAATTAAAAATTCTCCATTAATACCCTTTATAATATTTCTTGGCTTCATTTGGACATTTTCATTCACTTCCTACAAAAGGAAGCAATGTTCTAATGTTGAAAGACAGTATTTTTTGATGGTTTAGAAAGCGTTAGAAACGTTTCCTTACTTAATTAAACTATTACTAATATTTTAATATTTTGATTTATGTGTGCTCATAAATAGATATTGTTCATAACTACACTAATATCAAATGTATGCCAGAAACGCATTCTGCAAGTGGTATTAAATGTAGTGCATTTCATTAATGTTAATTCGTTTACCAATGTCAACATTGCAAAAATTGCATAGAGCTCTTTATCCGGCTATGTAACATTTGGGATCGTAGCGGTATGGGTCATTTATTTTAATAGGATTACCACTCTCCACATCAGTCAGGGCAAATACTACTTTTGAAATCGCTCATGCCGTATAGCATGACCGGCATTATGAGTGTATTATTATCTATTACCCAGATAGCGGCTGTGCCCAAAATAACACTTTGTTCCAATATTAATTCTAAGTTTAATTTCTTAGTTGGTGTTGCTATGGATGTTGACGGATCAGCTTAGTCAAACGAAGTTCTTAATCAATCCGAACATGACCTTTTCCATGGCAACACGATTTTACTGTGCATATCGACGCATTTTTGTTGAAAAAATCTGGAAGAAACGATGGTTACCATTGTAACATAACTTCAAAAGTGTTTCAGTATAATCTTCATAAAAAACTTCTTTACGATAAGGTTATTGATAATTAAGCTTGAAAAGAATGTTTTGGAATTTCCTTATCGGCCGGCTCTCCTTGATTTTAAACTTATGCAGTAGCGAGGTTCCCAACGATATACACATCTTAGGCTCAGAGTTAAGTTTTTTCTTTATTGTATAGCCATTTCGTCAAATAAATGTACAAGGATTTGATCTACATTTAGTAATTTCATGTGTTCGATGTCGAATTTTGATCAACTTACATAATTTGCTCGGAAAAATGACTTTATGCTTAAAATACGCCTTGAAGTTCGAATTTATTTAGGGATTTAAACAATTCGTATAACTTTCACATTAAAAAGTAGTCTTCCATTAATATTCAAATGTCAATACAAAATTTTCATCTTGAAAAAAATCAAATTAATTTCAAGAACGATCCGAATCAGTTAATAATTTCTGGCACCTCCAATAGAACTCTTACCACCTATTTCACTTCAAGAATACAGTGGCCAGTTGTGACCAATTTAATTCTAAGAGATCTATAATTTTGNCTTCAAGAATGCAGTGGCCAGTTGTGTCCAATTTAATTCTAAGAGATCTATAATTTTGAGAAAAGGAGGATAAATACAAAAAAAATCATCATTTGTCTCTAATATTGTATAATTGGAATGGGAACAATGGGCTCGTGAGAAATTGCGTTTGGATGGCTTTTTTTTTTTGTGTGGCCTTGCTTATGAATTTCCAAATTTAATGTGCTTTCCACCAATAACTTTTTTAAATTTTATTATTATTATTGTTCTTTAATTTTTCGTATAAACAACGGAATATATTTGGTTGGGACCAGCAGATGCTTATCGAAGTGTTAATAGCAAATTTGAGCAGCTCAGCGATTCTGTTCAGTTCTCCTTAAAATAATACTATTGGGATAACTTTATTGGCCATTCGATTCTACAAGTTTATCTATTTGATAATGTAAATGTATATATATTTACATTTTGAATTCAAATTTAAATATATATTTATGTATTTTGATATTTCTGCAAATAATGGAGTACAATGAAAATGGCCGTGGTAATAGGTTTTGGGTTTTTACACCCTTGACGGATTTCTTTTTTTATGACAATTAAATTACCACTAAGGGCTATGACTTAGCAGAAGAATGTGTCTTGAACTAAATGACGCTGAAAATATTTGTTGGCACTTGCATATTTATGACTTGAAAACAAAATAAATTAATATAATTAAAATATCTAGTACACTAATGGGTTGTCGAAATGTGTTTATGGTTACAGTATTTGTAATAAATCAAATGTTGGAATATGTTTCTGAAATTCTTTTGTACATATCAATTATAGACTAGTGGTATTATGGGTTTATGCAAAGTATGTAACACTTCCGTTTACAAGCTTACTGGTCACATATGAATAATAGTGAAATCAGTTATTCATTACATAGTATCATCAAAATGTTTTTTGTAAGAATGATGCGGTATAACGAATGCATAAATTCCGAAAATCAGTAGCATGCAATGAAATGCAGTACTACTGCAATGAATCTGATTTTTATGTTCATCTCCGTGAAATTGGGAGTAAATGTTCTAATGGAGCAACACGAAATTATGGACCTATTCTTCTCGTATTTAATTATAGTATTGCAATGATCCAAAAATGCTTCGATACCAAACTTTACTATATTGTGATAAAATACTTGGACTTAATGCTAATTTCCTTGAAATTGGGAGTAAACGTTCTATGTGAGGAAACCGCAACTATGGACCCATTTTGTTATAATTTAAAGATTTTATACCAATTACCCTAAATTGCACCCATAACAAATTTAAGTAGTATGCAATGAAACACGTGTCATTTTTATTTCCGTGATATCGGAAATAAACGACCTATGGGTGGTAGCCAAAACTATTGAACGATTGGCATTGAAGTCATGTGATACAGCACTCGCTTATGAAATTTTATGTCAGTATTATTGCATCAATGACAAAATATTCTTCAATTTGATAAAAATCGGACAATAAGTGCGGGAATGTTCTATAAAATGTTTTCTCCTCATTTTACGAAAATAAGAATAAATATGACGCATTTTATTGCCCGTTGCAGAAAGAGTCGGGAAGATTTCTGACTCATTACCTTAACATTTTTAATATGAACAAATTGGGCAATAACTTGGGGTACCTCTAATAGACTGTTTATTCCTGATCGCATGCTACTGTAATTTGTTATTTTGGTATTTTTACGTTATTATTCTTCATTTTAGTGAAATTAGTACATAATTCACACCATTTAGTACATTTGTTCTATCGCAAGTCACTGAAATTTTATATTGTTTCAATACTTTGAAACTTTTAAAACTGCAGTGACTGGCGAGTAATATATAGATGCTTTTAAATCCTATATTCTTCTTTGTTTTATTTGTTTACTCATCATCATCCCGATATTATGTGTGAATGCAAAGTATATCGGAATAATTATTTCCGACTTTAGGTTTCTTAGTGAGTTATTCACAGGATCCAACTAGATCGACATAATGGAAAAGCATAAAAATATTACACGTATAAAAACGTTTAAGTAATAAAATTCAGTTGCATGCGAATACCTGGGATTGAATAAAACTTCCGTTACCACACCAATCAGTGGTAGCGCTTATTTTCGTGAGTAAACATTCTATTTGAGATACCCGAACTTATATACCAATTTTCCTTAAATTTAATAATCTTATGGTTTAAATTTACAAATGTTTCCGTACCAAATTTCAGAAGCATGCACTGAAGCATCTGCCTTTATTATTGAAGTGTATGAAATCGGGAGTAAAGGTTCTATGGGAGCTACTCAAAATTATTCTTCGATTTCACTGAAATTTTATAATATTGTGGCTATGAGTGATGGGTATAAACTTTCCTTTAGGTCCGTATAATGGAATACAAAAAGCAGCAGCGTGGTTTTCAACGCAATAAAAAAAAGTAAAATAATTAACATTCCTATTGATATGACTTATATATATGACTTCAAAGATCCAATTTTAATTTATTTACGATCGGAAAACAATAATAAATTTATGAATGTTAAATGTCATTAAAATTGAATGGAGCAATTAAAAACCTTCTGTAAAAACAAAACAGGGGCAAACACAACAAATAATTTGTATTTCATTTAATCATATGCAGCAAACCTTAAAAGATTTAAACTTTTTTATGTGTGAAAAATGTGAAAGCTAAAATAATTAAAATTTTATTTAAATATTCTTTTTTGTAACTCTCTTAAAATCTAATGGAAAATTAAATTTGTTTTTAGACGTACATTTGTGTTTGTTCTACTGACGAATGTTTATATATTCAGAATAAGGTTTATTTGCGTAAAGCATCATAGAATACGATTGAAGGGGTGGTCCAAATCACGAATTTGAAAAACGTACAAAAGAAAAACACATTTTATTAAATTGGAAATTATCAGTTCTGTGCAGATATATCTTTTGATATTACATCTTAAACAACTATAGTTATTTTTTGAATTTAAAATTAAAATTTTCATTCGCGAAATTTGGGTTACTTACTCATTTTTGTGCACACATTGATAATACTTATGATAACTGGATACTAAAATTTTGTTGAATTTTATTACACAAAGGTGTACTGGGGGTACCTCTGAACTTCAACCAAACTTCCTCAATTTTGATACACTCACATTCTATACGTGTTATGTACATTCGATTCAGAAATTTTATAAAATTAAAATGATTACTGTGTGTAATACTGCACTAAGACATCTGACCGTATAAGAGTTTGTATGCACAATCCCATAATACCCTCAGTCTATGACTGTCGGCTTAATTCTACAGTTTGATACACGTCGTTTCTAATTTGTTAAGTACGCAGAAGTCACAATATGAAAAATATTCTATATACTATATACTATTCTTACAATAAAAAGGTGTTCAGGAGGAACCTAGGAATTTTATCCAAACAAACCCATATCTGTTGCAATCATTGATTACACATTGTCGTCTCAATAATCAAGTTCTCTTGAAATTGATCAATTTTTCTGGGTATATTTGCTTTAAACCGTCTTTTTGGACTATTCGTTTGTTAGAGATATCTATGATTTTTATCCAATCATGTCCATTTTTGGTACACTCATTTTTCATAATTAGGATTACTCAGAAATACAATTTTGTGGAACTAATTTTTGTGGAAAACATTTTTTAAAACCTGCTTTTCAGACCACATAAGTGGACTAGACGCACCGGCGAATTTCAACCAATCATACTCATCTGGTTACAGACATTATTGGTATTTAGGTAGAAAATGGAATTTCATTGTATTTGATTAAAACCAATTGTTTTGGACCACTAAGGTGTACTGGAGGTACCTAAGAATTTCATGCAATCATGCCAATTTCTGGAATACGATTAGATGCTTTGATAATTAATCTAATTACGAGAAATTTCATCGGTCGCTCTGACGGACGGACATTGCTATGTCGCTATATTCGGTGGTGAAACTGATCATATGGGTATTTATTTTGATATGTCTCCGGTCACTCGTTGTAGGTGCTACAAATGTATGTCCACAAATAATATACACTTTGCCAATTTCATTGGCGACATGTATAAAAATATATATTTTTGAATGTACTTCAGGTAATTAAACTTTATAATGTACGTTAAAGTATTGGAAATTTGTTGACTGATATGCATTTTTTTTTTTCATTTTATGATATCGCAACTTATCGTAGGAAATGAATATTTCTACGTATTACTTTTAGCTAAAATAAATAGCAGTAACTGTTCGTAACGAGCAAATTCTAGCAATCAAAAGCTTCTAGTTAAACCTCTCTAAATTGAAATTGAGGTTGTGATGTCCGATGGCCAAAAATTCGAATCAATTCCTAAGGCGTGAAGCTTAAAAGTTCAGCACACCAACACACAGTTTTGAGACTGTCAAACGACAAATGAGCCAAGACTTTTTCAAGTTGAATCAAAGTTTTCTAATCGAATCCTCAACCAAATACTTTTATTTGCCATTTTTGCTTATCAGCCATTTAATGAACTTCTTCAACAAATCAAATACATTTACAAGGCAATTTATAGGCTAAACTACTTCCCGTCAATTTATAAAAGATCAAGTTATCATGATGCGTAAGTTTGTAAAGTGTTTATGGCATCATACAAACCAATAAGATTGATGCCAACTTTACTCGTACTTTTTATGCTATTGCTACTGAACAGATCAGCATTCCAATTATCCAAAATGGACATGATTCCACCAATATTTGATTGGACGTCGAATCATAGTACAATTGATGAACTCAATAATTTTAGTAACGCAATTCAAAAATTCTTTGAAGAAAACAAATAATGCTCCTTAATTTTGAAAATATGGCATTAGGAATAACCCCAAAAGGCATATGACATTGATGTAATACCTCTCCAATCGAAGATTAATAGTGAAGTATAAAGATTTTATATAATGTGATTGCTATACAAATGCTGGAGTTCTCAAGTGAATTTTTCTGGGTCACTGTCATACATCCTATTTAATACTGATTTTCCCACTAATCGCGGGAAATCATATGCCTATCTGTTACATTAAGAGCTATTCGAATACCATAAGCACCTGAATTTGTTTATTTGGGCATTCAACTTGATATAATACTCACGTGACGTGTAGATATGGAATCTAACCGCACACCGCCAAAATGAACAGTCGTTGCGCAACTAATGAAAGAATTCAAAAGGCACGAGTTCGGCGATCATCCAAAAATCCTCCAAACACGTAAATATGTGGGATTGGAAAAAACACAACTATAACCATATAAATCCGATATGAGCTTTAAATATGAGTATCGTTCTCCGTCTCATTACCAATAGCTTAACCTGGTATAATGGTTCTAGGTTCTCATTTATGGGTTAAAATCTTCAAAATTATTGTTAATCTCAACACTGAGAGATTCAACTTAAACCATGAATTATTAAAAAAAAAACTTGTTGGCTGTATGACATAATTTAAAAGTAAAGAAAATTGAGAAGTATATTTTGTCATATTTTTGAGTAAAAGCAAAAAAGATAATGTTTTACTGTACAGGTTACCAATCAATTGAATTGAGTGGTTACTTTCTACTCACGTTCGTGAATGGCCAACATAGGTTCATAAGTTCGGTTACCTTCGATAGGAAAATTACTCCCAGTTTCATGGATATAAGCATTAAAGCCAAACATTTCATCACGTTGTACTGGAATTTTATTCAGACACATTTTTGACTGATTTCAATAACATTGTAAAATTTCAGCAAAATCCGTCTTAAATTATGGGGTTACCTGTTTACTTCTAATTTCACTGATAAGTATAAGAGCCAAGTTTTTTATTACAATGTATCGATATTTGGTATGAAAGCATTTTTCAGTTATTGCTATAATACTATACAATTTAAACAAAATTTGTCTATCAGTTCGATTAGTTTCCATAGAAATATTACTCATTTTCACGGAAGTTTGCTTGAATGCAAAGTATTTCATCGTCTACTACTGAATTTTTGTATTAAGACATTGTTACGATATTGCTATATTACTGTAATATATGAGCGAAATTAATTAATTTCGAAATAATTTAATTTTCGATAACTCACTATAACTCTTTTTACTACAGTAAGTTTCTGCTATTATCAATTGAATGACTGATGGGTATTATGACCCATTTGCTATTACGTCGAACTTGTTTCTTTCTGTCGTTTACAGTTTCGAACAGAATTGATTGACAAGAAAACATTAAGAAGTTATTCCTTAAAAAATATGAATTATGTCATTAATACCTGTAATGCATTTGGCCACATACAATTTTCTGGGGATTCTCTTTTATCATCTTTGGCGGGGTTATCTGATAAACTGGTTCCATTGCCAGAGTCGATGGAGCTAATCATACCTGATATGTTAGCACTATGACTCACTAATGCATAATTTCCACTTGCATAACGATTGGCAGGTACTTTTTGGCCTGGCGTACCAAACGTGGAACCTCTTAAAAGATGCCTTGCTCTTGACCGCATTGGGGGTACATCTTGGTCTGCTTTACACAATTCCTCCAAAGTAATTCCATCTGAAAAATATGTTATTATTCCTGTCGTCATAATATTGAGTAAACTTAAAGAATTAAGAAATGTTAAAAAGACTTGAAATAAAAAGTCAATTGTTCCGTACGGTTAACATTTTGAATAGAAACAATAACCCAGTTGAACAAATTCCGTTCACTAACGGCAACCAATTTGCCTTTACATTGCAGTTATTTTATTTCATACAAACGTGTTGGAACAACTTCGAGAAATGTGAAAAATTTTAATAAAATTAAAAATTCGCAATGCGGAACTCACCTTTCGCGTCGAAGTCGTTGTATTGGGCAAACTCAATTGAAATGCTCGTTCCGCGAGGACAAGCAATTACCACTTGATCCGTGTCACAGGCTGCTTTCTGATATGTGCGCAGCGTAGTTGACAAAAGAGCTGTTGTTAATTTCAAATTGAAGCATGCATTACAGTGAACGTGTCATGACATCAAGTTTTTTTTTTTTTTATATATGGATATATATATACACAATAAAGTATTTTAATTTTTTTTTACTCAAATATGAATTCATTTGAATTCAGAGGCCCCATTTCCCATCGTTTATGTACAGCGTAAATATGGTACATGATTTTGGTGTAAGGTCGGTTAGGTTGAAGCATAATTCATCGTAATTTGGCAAATACGGTATGTTGTTGTACATTGTTGAAACAGCATAATAATTTTAAAATTCATACAAAATGTTAGCATGTATTTTTTGCACAAATCAAAGTATTGTAGCCAAAGTCCGTGCATACGCGTGTCGTTTATTTCGTTAGTATGATTATGCAGGTGTTGCCGTCGAAATGTTACAATGCAAGGTGGGAACATTAAGAACACATCATGGTGCAGGAAACACAGCATCGTTCGGCCATTAGTTATAGAGGCAATTTAAGCAACATTTTTTTATTATTATTATTATTTTTTTTTTAATTTCACGTTTCGATATAATGTTATTGATGATTTCGCAACGCCATAGTTGAAAACAGAACATATCGCCAGGACGATATATTGTCGATATAATTGAAATGTAACATTCCAACATGTCGTTGACGTGAAAAGAGACAAGAAAAGCATAAAAGGAATTGAATTAATGAAAAATGAACAAGGCGTAGCTAATCCTTAAAAAATTTGAGATTCTACAATACCACTGTTTGATGTATTTTTGCTGTGATAATCATAATTAATAATTAAAATAATTCGTTTCTGAATAAATTTATGTTATTGGAATACAATAAAACTTTATATTATTACACATATGAAAAGTAGTAAATGCATATATATAACCACGAGCATTCAAAGTAAATAGCTTAAGCTAAATATAAAAAAACATTAATACAATTCTAAGTTTCATTGTTAAGACCTTGGTCATCGACGATAATATTTTAAGATGATTCAATTACCAATCGTATTGAAGAAAAGCTGTAATCAGTAATTTTAATTGGAAAACGACGCTTACTCGTTATATGATAAATTTCAAAACGTGTTAAATTCTATATAGAACAAGTCCTTTTTCAATAAGGATTTAAACTGAGATGAACCCAGAGCGATTGCATGAATGTCCCCATTATAAATATATACAAGGCTAGAGACTAGTTGAACAAGAAAAATTTTACAACAACATGTGATTGTAGTAATTTAAAAAATAAAGAGAAATTCCGGTTAGCACAAAATTATATTTAGCAAANAATAATAAAAAATAAAGAGAAATTCCGGTTAGCACAAAATTATATTTAGCAAACTTGACAAATTATAAATGAAATAACTGACAAGAAAGATGTCAATATTGATCAGCATATTAGTACAAATATAAGACAAACAAATTAGCAGAACAATTGGATGAATAGACTAGTAAGACCATTAATGTGTGCTCCGAAAGAGTATTTCACGGATAATTTAAATATTCTCTCTCCAGTTTTTTTTTTTTTTTCATTTGCGAAATAACGGAAAATGATATACTCTACATAATGAAAAATATGAACGCACAAAAAAGCTTGATCTCATGCAATTAAACCCAAGCACCTTAAAAATAATGCAGAAATACTTGCTTCTACCAACGCCAAGCTAGTGAACGTGTGTCTCGACCAAAAGTATGATTTGTAATTACCCGCCAATATCCTTTCTTCCGGAAATTGAAAATATCATTGAAAAAGTCTTAGTTATTATAATAACGGACTTTGTTAAAAAATATGGAATCATCGATAAAATGCAATACGGCTTTCAGAAATAAAACCATTAACCAACCTCTTGGAACCTTTGCCACTTACCTCAAAATATGCCGGGCTAAGGTCTGATTTTCCTGGTTTTGTTCATTAAAGTAGAGCAATCGATACTATTCCACATTTACAACTCCTGAATGCACTTGAATCAGCTGGTATACGTGGGAATTACGTAAAAAACTTGAAAAATTATTTGTGGCTTTGCGGGTTCACAGTGAAAAACTATGGGAGATGCAGGAAGGCGAAAGCTATTAAATACAGAGTTTCTCAGGGTTAAATTTATTTCCAATCGTATTTTTGATATTTCCTAACAGTATTCTGTACCAAATAAATAACGATAACATATTCACATTTACAGATAATATTGCAATTGTCGTGTGATGTAATAATATTCGTATAAAATAGTTCAATAACAATGGGACATTGTCAGTATGTGTTGCCATAACAACGGTCTTATCACCACGCCAGTACGACGAAATTAAACCAAACATGTTCAATACACTTGAGTACATGAGACACACATTTACCGTTACTTTTATCCGCATGTACCCATTGTTTCGAACTGTGAAATTTAGAAAGTGCAAATATCTTGGCATCATTGATAGTTGATAGGCACTTGAAATGGCACAAATATATTAACTATGTCCAAAATGACATAAGGTATTGAAAGTGGTCTACAATTCTTTGGTGGAATCTCATGTTCGCTTTGATATTAAAGTTGTTGAGAAATGAGGATAAGAATCTGATTATTTATAATATAAAAAAACTTACTACTCTCACCGAAGAATTTCTTAATAAAGGAGCAAAAGTCGATTAGAAAAGCAAAATTTGAGAATATCAATATAAGTATTTTGAAATTATGGAAATTGTTTAAAATGTTGATTTAAATGTAATTAGTGTAATTTTTAGGTATCCAATTGTAAAGAAAACAGTTGTGGCTCTTTCGTAAATGAGTATTTGTAGGTGTATTTCTTCAACAATTTATATTTAGTGGATTTAAGGCTTCCAGATTCAGTTTTAGATATATATATATATAAAGGAGATTCAAGAATTTATTTTTTTTTTACGACGAGTTCCGCTTATTCAACTTTGTTAGTTAAGAGTTTTGGCAAGTCTTAAGTACCTTAGTTCCCATGCACTTGCTATTTTGTAAAGTCTTCGCGAGACAAATGTTTTTTATTCAAAGTTCATAATTCGAATTTTAAGTATTGGAACCTCTCTTTATATTTGCAATTTGATTTATGGGAACGAATTTGGTATACTTTACATTCAATACTGATTTATGTAATTGTCCGGGGTTCACTAAACATGTTATTCACCTTTATCTTATTTTTGTAGACGAAATATCGTATGCTAGAAATAAAAAAAATTCTGGAGAAGGGATCAACAGAGCCTATCAAAAATTGTGGAACGATTTAACCCATTCTTTAAGGGCTTAAAAATTATGAATACAGGTAACCCTCCTATAATGCGGTACTCCAACAATGCGATTCTCAAGAATTTTTTAAAATTACGGCGTTCATTTAAGTTACATCGCAATTTTTTTCAAATATTTCACACATGTCTTTTAAAAAACAGTTTTTCCCGAAGCTTAAATTTTGAAAGAATTTTTTGAATATGTTTAATATGTTTGTCGCGTCATTTACATAAAGAAAGTCGTGAGAATTGTATATTAGGCCCGAAAAATGTCAAAAGAAAGGAAGGTACGTCGTTTAAAAGAAAATTTATCACTTTTAAAACTAAAATATTAAATTTGAATCGACTTCAAAATCGAAAGAGGGTTGCTGATATTGTTAGACAATTTAAATGAATCAACAATAAGAACAATTAAACAAAACGAAGAGAAAATTAGAAGTTCGGTATTTTAGGGATGATCGGTACTCGCAAAAATCACTTCTCGTCCAAATCAAAGATAATGGTAAAATGGAAAACTTCCTAATAGTATGGCTAGAAGATATGACGAAAAGGCGATTGCCCTTAGATGGAAATGTAATTAAGCAGAAAGCATTAAAAATATTCAATTATTTTAAAGAAACATGACAACCATCAAACGATAAACACAGCTATCAATTCGTAGCTAGTAAAGGATGGTTTGAAAAGTTAAAAAAAAAAAACATGGATAGCAAAATTTGAAAATACAGGGTGAAAGAGCAACCACAGATACTGATGCAGCAGATAAATATTTAGAAGAGTTCGCAAAAATGATTAAAAAACACGATTATTTACCAGTACAATTATTTAACGCTTATGAGACGGGTTTGTGGTGGAAAAAAAATGCCTTCAAGAACTTTTATTACGAAAAACGAAAAAGAAGCTCCATTTTTATTAATCGATCATAAAATCCAAGATCAATGAAAAGATGCAACAAAAACACTCTTCCAGTGTATTGGAGCGAAAATAAAAAGCATTAATGACTCCCATTTCATTTAATGATTGGTTTCATAATTGCTTAGGAGCACCTCACGTAGAAAATTATTTAAAAAATAAAAATATNAATGATTGGTTTCATAATTGCTTTGCTCCTCACGTAGAAAATTATTTAAAAAATAAAAATATCAACTTTTAGTTCATAGTACATACGCAAATCATTTGAAGTAATATTAGAAAAGATGGAATCATCAACTATAACGGTCGAGGAAATCTGGAAACAGTAAATTGTGTTGAAATCGTTGGCACTTCCCTTAAAGAAATTTATCAATCAACACTGAGAGCTTGCTGGACAGTACTATTGCCTGAGGTAGTAGTTCAGGAAACTGTTGCTAATTCAATAGCTGATGAATATAGAAACGTTGTGAGGCTGCCGACATAATGAGAGGTGAAAGATTTGACGAAGTTACTGAGGATGAAATTCGAGAATTAGTTGTGGACAGCGAAATAAATGAAACAGCTTTAGTGGCAATTACAAATGAAGCATTATTAATTGAAGATACCTCTGACGACTTTTCCGTTGCCAAAATTGAAAACTTTTCCCTGAAAAGTGAGAAGAATATTTTAAATCTGGCGAAGGAGTTGGAATTGTATGTTTTGGAAAAACGAAAGTAAACTTCAATAAAAGAATTCTTCAAACCAGTGATCGCTGAAAGGGTCAATCTGATAGTGGATAAAGCTTGGATTTAAATTAAATCGACCAGCAAAACGTTTAAAATACACTTAAATTATAAAAAGCGATAACGAAGAGGAAGATTTGTAGAAGGTTCTGATTTGCATTTTGGTTTAATTTAATGTTAAGTTGATTTGAAATACCATTTTAATTTTGTTTTTCCAGATTTTGTTTATGTTTGTTTTGTGATATTTAAATAAATGAATTTTTATTAATTTATATTATTATAAAATGAATAAATAGAAAAATAGTTTAAACGAAAAATTATAAAATCTACCAATTTTCCAATTGGGAAACTAACCCTGATTTTTGTATGGAGTTAAAGTCTTCTATAACGCGATTTCCTATAACGTGGGCTTTTCCAGGAACCTATGGACCGCTTTGTAACAGAGTTGCATGTACTCTGAGGGGTTTGGTCTATAAACATCCAAAAAAAACATTCATCCCAAATTTCAGTAAATTGTTTAGCTTAATTTCAATAAAATCGATTGCAATATGCATATAGAACGTACCTGAAGAAATTGTCAGTGGAAGCTCGGGAATTTTATGAAACCATCTTAATATTGCAGCAATACCAAAAAATTCAGCAATTGCCAAAAACTCTAATGCAACAGCTGGCGATGGTACTCATTTATGTTAAATAGTGGGTAAAATTTCTATGCGACATAGCCAATGTAATCTACCGATTGTTATGGTAATGCCTAAAAATATTTGTGTATCAAATTTCAGGAGCATGGGAAGCATGAGATGAAAAGTCTTACTTCTTTAAGGATTGCACTGAAATCAAAACATAACAACCTATGGCGGATATCTGATGGTCTACATCGATTTTGCTCAAATAAGAGAACATTTTAACAATGCCCCCAAGATGTTTTCATAGCAAAGTATGAAAAAACGAAGCATGTAATGAAACAACTGGGTTATAAACTAATTCCGTGAAAACGAGAGTTTACTTTCTAAGTGACCTACCCTAGTTGTTGACCAATGTTTACGCAATGACCCGAAAGTACTACCAAATTTCAATAGCATATGGGCAAACACCTAGCTAATTTCTTTGACATTGAAAGTAAACGTTGTATTATAGGTACCCATAGTTATTAGCCGACATTATTTTTTGCAAAATGTCCAGAAACCAAAATTCATCAATCTACTTCGAAAACTATTCATTTTATCGAGATCACAGAAGACGAACAGGTGGACTACGCTCTATCAAAAATATATATTTATATACATATATATATANCAAATACGATAGAAATAAAAATATATAACTCTAAAACAATTTTTCCGCCACAACTGAAACACGAATTTTTGTTGCTGTCCTTCAATACTAGTAATTATTTGGGCTTAAAGCAATTATTTCAATTATTGTATACCAGTAAGCTCATCACATACAAGAGCATTTAAATAAAGCTATTACCATGCATACAAATGGCATCCCATCCGTTATATATTTTAATGTTATTGTGAATTATGGTGCTTTAATGCAAAGCGGCCGAAGTTTTGATCAAGACTGACTACATATTAATAATACCCNGGAAATGATTATGCAATGGATTGGTGGGTAAGGCAAGTGCAGGAAAAAGAAATTCCTGACGCTTGAATTCCTTGTCTTCAACTGGTTTATATTAAGCGCCAAGTGTTGTTTACTATGTCCTTTTTTTAAACGCTAAAGTATAGAATCTATTAAAAATAGAAATGTTACGGTAATGGCCCAAATAATGCTAATTTCCATGAAATCGACAGTAAACGGTCTATGAAAGCTTCCTGAAGTTATTGATCAATTTTGTTAAAATTTTACAATATAATGACTATGATCCCAAAAAGAGCTTCCATGCCGAATCTCAGTAGTCTTCAACAATGATCCTGTTTTTTTTTTAAGGCTATTTTGCATTAAATCGGGAGTAACTGTTCTATGAGGGGAACCTAAAGTTATAGACCGATTTTCTTTAATTTTATAATGTCATGACTATGATTAAAAACCGAATTTCAGTTACCTTCGGTGAAACACCGAACTTACTAAAATTTTACAATATCAGGACAATGACGCAAAAAATCGTCTATATCACATCTCAGTAGTCTACGATAACGCTCCTGGCTTCTATGCTAATTTTATTGAAATTGGGGATAAGTGTTCTATGCGAGGTACATGAAGTTATAGAAAGAAAAGAAGGGATTTTGCCTAATTTTTTGATTCTATGCATATATCTCCAAGAAAATCATGGGCGGAAATAATTTTTTCTATGCATTACATACTTTGCATAAACCCATAATACTCAGTCTATAACTGATGGGTATAATAACGAAACAAAACAAAGTATTATCATAAAAATTTTAATGGTTTAATTTTTCGTTATACTTTTTTCTACAAACACAACCTTTAAGGAAAATATACCGTAACAAAATGCATACCCACGCAATAGAATTGTGACGAGATTTCGTTTTATTTAGCCCCATGAATGTCTTAACAGACTCACACACAATGGCTTCACCCTTTGTGTACGAATATAAAAGTCATTAACAAATTTTGTTGTTGAAAATGTTGTTCAGAATTACTAAATAGGCGAGTGTTCTGTTGGAAATTTTATGACTTCATCGTATGCGTAATAACGCAGATTACATTGGCATAGAATTCCAAGCTTTTCTTAAACGACATGCTAATGGATGAAGCTTTTGTATACAATACATACCATAGCAGTGGGTTCATGCATTGCTCTGGCATCATTGATTGTGTAATTGCTGATATTTTGTGTTTGATAATGTTTTGTTTGCTTTGGTGTTCAGACATGACTTTTAAGCATCTATATTCAAGCCCATAATTGCAAATAGAGAATTTTTCGAGCTCTACAGCATAGCGTAATTTTGACTTAATTTATTAGATGTTGCATAAATCAGCTGGACAGTTCTACGGCACAAGATACGCCTTTGTTCTGAGTCTGACTACATTTACAAAGCAATTTATTTGCGACTGTAATATATAAACGACTTTCTAAGCAAAATTATTTTCAAACAAATTTTCCATCATAAGTTGATGTGTTCGTTTTATCATAATGGTCTTTCTGATTATTATTTTTATTACAACAATTAAATAATTTTTTGTTTCTTTAATGCTCCATGAAGAAGAAAATATTGTTTGCCTTACGTGCTGCAGCCTCATAATGACTTTTCCATGGTACACAGATGCCTGTTTGCCACAAATAATGTTTGGTATTCATTTTACGCTCTGCCTTTCGGCAGAAAAAGGCGTTTTTCAATTATTTTCGCGTGCCCATTTCTTTTTATTTTTTACTTCATTTTGAAAATGTTTTCTTTTTTTTTTGTTTGTTTTCCTTTTCGTTTCTTTTCCATTTCTAATTTCGTAAATATAAACTTTCCTAAAGTGATTTCACGTAGTTAATTTTCATACAAAAGTATTTTTGCACAATCGGCTTAGAAGTGTTTTCGTTGTACGGTTTTTAAGCTTATTTTAATTGCTATTCAAAAATAATGGCATGATCATGGGACAATAATTTTAAGCCATGCTAACAAATAAATTATGCAGAATTTTCCATCTAGAATTCATGCAGCGGACAGGTACGAAAAGTTTAAATAGTGTTTTTTATTTTTATATCCGTCGCCAATGATATACTCTGAGTGTATATTGTTTTTGGGCAAACGTTTGTAACACCAAGAACGAGAGATCCTAACAAAATGCATACCGATATGATCACCATCATAACAACATTCGATACAGCGATGTCCGTCCGTCTGTCTGTCCGTCTGTCTGCGATAAAATCGTAGGGACAACGTGATGGGCAAGAATTACCAAATCCAAAATCTATGGAAAAATGTAAGATCTATGTTTGAACTTGGACTCGCTCCGACCAATATTTTGGGTACCTCCAATACATCTCTTTACTCAAAATTAGGGTCTTAAGCTTAAGTGGATATTTATAACATCTAAGTGTCTGCTACAACTGGCCCTGATTGAATAATAATCAGATGTACCTCAAGTACTCCTACATGGTCTCGATAGAGATTTTACTGCAGAACTACCGACGGTTCTAATTTTAGCAATACAAATCGGCAATATTGACTGAACGTAAATATATTCAATAAGTGTACCAAACATAAACATGATTGGATGAAAATCAGAGGTACTTTCAATACACTTATGTGGTTCAAAATTAGGGTATAACTCAAAAGAAAAATTTATCAAGTTCACCGATATTTTATTATTGTGTCATCATAATTATGATCCCTGTGTACCAAAAACGCCCATGATGGGATGAAACTCAGAGCAAATTTAAATAGATATATTCTCAGTATTTTGTGTCTGACATCTATCCGCAATTGATAGATTTAAACCATATTTAATATACGCACTGTATGTAATCTCTTATAAACTTCGAATATTTAGTGAGTTGAATATCTTGAATACCTAATCGAGGTAAAATTCTTGCACACCCAATTGGGCATGCCCAGCGTTCTGCATTTCTTTCTTAGAGTACATTAACCTAAATTTGTATCTGGCAGAAAAACTTTAATTCATCAAATAAGTTATTGATGAGATATTTGGGTACATGAGTGTATTTCACTTTGCTATTAACTAAGCCGTCACGCTTATTCTAGGCCCTTAATATTTAAAAAATACTTTTAAATAGTATCATTGTTATGATTAAATTCTAAGTATTCATTTTACTTCAAAATTGAATACATGATAGCCATAACTGATTCATTGTATAACAGAAACAGGCCAATGTAGTCATCTTCATCATCGATCAAATTGTAGAATTTGATGGAGGTTACGTAAAAACCAAATATCAAATTTCCGCATACTATGGAACACCTGGCTTTTGTTTTAATGTAGATGGTTTTGGGAGTAACCGTTCTATTGAAGCAACCACAAGATATTGACCGATTTTGCTCAAAATTTTGAATAATATGACAATTGCCACAAATTACTTTCATACCAAATTACGGTAGCATGCGAAAAACTTGGTTTTCATGATAATTTCCATGAAATCAGCAGTTATCAGGAAGAACCCGAAATTATGGACCGATTTAGACTATTTACGGTGTTCACCTATCCTTTTCAAAAATATGTTCGTAATCTGAATGTCATTACTCTTGCTGAAAAATAACTAGAGTGATTGTGTTCAAGAACTTATGGAAATAATAGTTTATACTCCTAAATAGTTGTTTGGGATTGGGTCCATTCTCCTACATACGGGCGATAATGGCCAAATGTTTTTAAAATCAAATATACTTTGTTTCAAACTTTTGTTAATTCTGTGATACGACCTTCACTTTAGGAAAATTTTTATAATGCCAAATCGATGTAGTAGTAAGTCAATGCCAACAACATAATATTCAGCAGGAGTTCACTTCATAAAACCATCTAAATTTTGCAACGATACCAAATTTCAGTACCTTGCAATGGAAGAATTGCCCATTCTACTCATTTGAGTGTAAACAAGTGAAATGGTTATGAGACATACCCGAAATGGTCAGAATTCCCTCATATCGTAGAATGGTTTTGGCATAACTTCCAAAAACCAATTTCAGTAGAATGCAATGAAAAGGCTGGATTTTATGCCTTTTTCTGTTGAAGTGGGTCTAAAGGTTCTATTGAAGGTATTCGAATAGCTAAATCGGGCTAGTACTAAAAATCTGATCCGATCAAATACTTTCTAAACACCCTATGGAATTATAGAACGATTTTCCGGTTCACGAACTTGATTTGGCTTTTNGAAGTACTTGGAATTATAGAACGATTTTCCGGTTCACGA
>JXOS01013341.1:1112-18648 GCA_001015075.1 Cirrula hians
AATATAAGAGGGCAAATATACGTATGCCATTGTAATAATATTGGAAAAAACAGAAACACTTTACATAATTTAAATGAACAATAAAAATCACTCTGTTACACCTAAAAAATATGTAAACTTGTATATCAACGTTGAAACGTTATTTAAAGAATATAGAAAGACAAATTTTGGGATGTTGACGGAAAGGACTATTGAACGAAAATGCATAAAACTTCATATTTCAAACGCACTTTCTAATAAAGTCCTTTATTAACGTTTGAAATGTTTGTGAATTATTTAAGCATACTTTTCGGGATATACGATTATAATTATATTTCCGACTTTTAAAGAGCTTCACAGAAATCAAAACAAACCACTGGCTTTCAATCAAAAACATAAAGATCATTTTATACATTTTATAAAGCCCTTTTAAAAAATATGCAGGCATACATTTTGGGATATACAACTGCAGTCATATGCATGCTATTTGTGAACTTTTTGAAAGAAAAGGAAAAATATTAAGGAGTATTGTATAAATGGCGCAAAATCACTCAAAAAATTATATTGATTTCATTAAATATACAAAACCCAATCGTTGGTCATACAGNTTAAATATACAAAACCCAATCGTTGGTCATACAGGCCGAAACAAACAAAAAAATGGCATTATAAGATGAAATATTCTCATGTTCTATAGCTCTAATTGGATAAAATTCATCTTTTTGCTTCACAAAGAAAATTTTCCATAAAACGAAAGATGTGTTACATAATTTATGAATAGAGAAGTACTTTGAAATACACTTAAACTCTTTAAAGCATGAAATTTTAGTACTTCCTCGAGTAGCTTGATGGAGCCCATTAAGTTGAGCTTGCAACGGCTTGCCTTGCTGATTGTTTTCAATTTTCAAGTGCTTATTTAATTTCATTTAGCAGCGCAACTTTGTCTATTTAAATGTTTTTCTTTTAACTTATTTTTCGATAAACTTTTATTAGTCTTGCCGAAGTACTTTGTAATTTTATTTGCCTAAAGCAGCTTGCGCAAGTGTTTCAGTTGGATGTGTTTGCCAAATAATTGTGCTGTTGCCATACTTGCTGGCAATTGTCTAATTGGAGCACAGCGAAGCGATAAATATTTTGCTCCCGCGGGCCTTTAACGATAATAGCGCTGCTCCTATAGCGCCTATACTTCACGCTGCAGTAGTAGTGTTTGAGCCGCAGTAGTGGGCAATGCATAAACACTCAACTCCAAATTTACAGTTTCACTGTGTGTCTGTGTCTGTGACTGTTGTTGCTAAGCTTATATATCTGCGCAGAATTTTGCATTTCATCTGAATTTCTAATTAAGCAAAAGCTAATAAAAGCACAAATTAAAATGACTAGCCAATGAATGTGACTGGCTGAGCGGCGTGCCGAGCATTTATTTGCTTATATTTGCTGTTGAGCTTGTGAAAGCACAGCACAACGGAGGAATTGTATGCAAATTTATGAATATCACAAACATTAGCGCATAAAACATTCACTTGCAAATGTTGCCACAAATGTGTTTACAACTAATATTTTTTTGTTATTTTTGTTACAGTCATTGCGCTGTCATTTTTCATTTGTTTTCTTAGGCGACATTCTAGCAGCCTAAAAGTATGCTACCTGCGTCTTGTACAAGAGTTTTTCTGCCCTACTTTCTTCTGAATTTGCTTTCGAAATTTTTATAATGCCTCTCAAAACTTTTTAATTAAATTCGATATTGAATTCATGTTCAGCATAACTTTTTTTATTTAACACGCCTGCAATATGCTGCATAGTTAGAATAATATAATTCCGAACTTGACCGTATTTTGTGCTGATTTTGGGTTGGTGGACTGTGGTTGCTTTTGTCGCTTTTGGTTGTACTTTACTGCAAAGCCTATAGAATTATGTTCAATGACAATTTATGATTTGCATAAAATTTTCTGCCGCACTTAGTCGAATAAATTTGTGCGCTCTAGTTGGAGCAACCTGCAGTATTGCGGCATAAAGTAAACAAGAAGTAAAGTATATTGCTGCCACGATAACTGGCCGTACTATTGTAAAGCTACAGCTGTAGAATGAATGCTGTGTTTTTGAATAACCCTCTTCTTGGCTTGAAAAATGCAATGGAACGGAGTGGAAATCTCAAATTCATATAATATTAATTTGAGAAATTTTTCAACTGGGAGTACAATATTTAGTTTTCAGCATGTGTTTGTTGTGGTTGATGGATATAACCCGTCGATGTCTTTGCATTTGTCCATCTCTTCGTCTGTCAGTCCATCAAAGACGACAATTGGAGTGAGATCTGAGCAAAGGAATAAACAGACGGGAAGATGTACGGATCACTTCTTTCGGTAAAAATACACATTTATGTATATAATAATAAATTTATAAAAAAAACTTTTTAATTTACATCAATATCAAAAGTAATTTTTTAAATGAATAAACAAACATTTAACTGAGTAAAATAGTTTGAAAAAATTTTGCCAAATTCTTGACACTTGAAAAGTTCTAACTTCTATTTTGCAATCAATTACTTCGAATAAAATAGAAGGTAAATATAGACATATATATTTAAATTAAAGCGAACAATCCCTAAAGTATGCTAATAATATTGTAAAATTCAGCCATTATTTGAAATTTCTGTCTTATTTTAAGATCAAATACTGACCAAAAAACTAATAAAAGCTATTCCATAATTTTGACAGATATAAGCAAATGAGTCTTCAGCACAACTTTTCACACTACAAAAAGCAGGAAATTGTTCTTGATTCAGATTTCTAAAAAACCGAGATTTTACTTTTGATGAAACCAAAAAGTATGCAACAAATTCTTGGAGTCTCGCAACAATTTTGAAAAATATTTAACATCTGAATTAGCTTCGGATTTTCTTATTATGTATTAAGCAGTATGCAATGTCTTTCTAGAGCATAGGACAGCAATAGATGTAAAGGTGTTAACCAACCAAAGAACATCCCATTTTTGAATTGTGACAATTGAAAGAATTGGTTTATCCAGAGAATTTTTCACCGGAAAAAGTAAAGTTTAATATTTAGATTATTTCATTATCCGGTGTTCCTTATCGGCTTGGCACGTTTGAAACCCTATTTGAACTGGCTTTCATTACAGAAGTTTTTAATTCTTAAAATTTACTTCAGTGTTAATTTTCACACAGTTCGTTGTAACTCTCCCACCCGCAATATCTCATGATATGCAGAATTTAACCTTGATTTCACAGCACTCTCACATTAGCATTTTAAATGGCGTATTCAAATTCGTGCGAAATTTTTCTAATTAAATTTCAGAGTCAATGCTTACTCGCTCAACACGCTCCGTCACAGCTCATTACGCTCCATTCATGTCGTTTCTTTACATTGCTATTGAATTCATTTGCCGTATTACCAGCATATTGCTATGCAAATGATGAAATATAAATTAAAATATTTTAAATTAAAATCATGGTAAAAGTTCTAATTAATTGACAAAATGTACAACAACACGTTCCCAACGACAGTGACAGCGTGGCAGGCAAATCAAACGGCACATGACATGGCATGGCGTGTGGCTGGCAGAAGAATTTCACTGTAAATTCTTCCTAAAAGTCTGCTTCAACAACTTGCCACACACAACAGCTCGAGCTCATGTTAACGCACAACTGGAGTTGCACAAAAAGTATTTGAAATTATTTGTAATTCAGTGCATGAGCTGTGAATGTGTACGTGTGCTGTTATAGTTTGAATTGCTGATACTGTTGTACTGCTGCCTAAATATTATTTAATATTGGAAATCATAATGGGTGGCAGCTGACCGCACGCAATCTCATTTTCTGCAAACAATTGCTAAAACTTTCAAGAATTTTTGTGCACTATGAAAATATCAAGGACATGAGTTACATTTACGAATTTTATTTCGAGTGCAGGAGACCATTATTTTTTTGTAATAGATTTTAATTTCATTTTTTTTAAATATAACCACATTTCTATTAAAACACTTATAAAGTAGCTTCTAACGTGCAAGTTTGATTCTTGTTGAGCAACACTAGCAAGCAAAATGAATTGGACTCCGTGAAACGGTGCTGGGAGCTCTGTGAATTTGATTGGGACATTGTGAGCAAATTAATGTGTTTGGGTTTGTCAATTATAGTGTAACCTAATTAATTTTATATTAAAATTTGTATGCAAACCAATTAGAAAATAGCGCAAAATTGTTAAATAAATTATGCTAATGCCTTAGATGACATGAATGGTGATGGTCCAAAGAACTTTTCGTTTGGACGCAAGCCTTGGGAATACAATGATTGAAAAGCCAATTTATAGGAAACCTTTGTTAAAAATTTGTTTGGTACTTTTAATTGTAGAGAATTATGATATTAAGTTTAAGGGACTAAAATATATAGCTAAAAAAGTGTAGTCTACTTTTTGGATAATTGAATTGTTACTTCAACTCACGACGAAATGAAACTGTAGTACCTACGAGTACAAATCAAAAATAACACATTTAAAAATTTTGAATAACAAAACAAATTGTAATAAGAATATTTTATAAATTCCAATGCACTTTAAAGTAGAATTAAAATTATTTCAAATGCAAAAACTAAACTGACTTGAATTTCAATCAGAAAATGTTCGGAGAGAGCAAAATCATTGTTGATGAAATTGAAAAAAAAAAATAATAAGAAGAAGTATGCTGTAAGCAGATTAACTAACTATATAATTTTAATTTTATTTGCCCCAAGAATAAACACCAATTAATAGCCACAGCAAAACTGCACTGCTTCAAATTGCTATCACAAATCAAAGACCTCTCAAACTAAATATAAACAAAAATAATATGTTTGCTCTAAGCTGATTAACTTATTATGTAGTTTGAATATAAATTCATCTTAAAGTATGTATTAAGCAGGTTCAACTTCAAAAGTATATTGATAAATTACTAAATCAGACAACGAAACTTTTCAAGGAGATAAAAACATTGATAATTAAAGTAGTAGTATGCTTTTAGGCTAATTAAATTATTATATAATTTCAAAAGAGTATTTCTACATTGTTTATTTAATATACAACTGTTTTCAAGTAAAGAGAATTATGTTATAAAATGAAAAAACTCTATTCATTGATCCAAATGAATTTCAGCACCTTCGCATTATTCCCCCTCTGATACAATGCACTTATACAAAAGTTTTTTCCATTCATCAAAGCATGCAAAAAAGTCGTTTTCCGGTATAGCCTTCAAAGTGCGCAGAGATTCACGTTCAATCTCTTCAATAGATTCAAAGCGGTGTCCCTGGAACCGTACAGAACGGTTCGCGAAAAAGCCAAAACTCACATGAAGCTCAGTCAGAGGAATAAGGTGATTGCGTAACCGTATGATTGGAATTTTTGGAGAAAAACTCAAAAATTATTTCCATGAAATTTGGTGTTTTTGCACAAAACGCGAGATTTCTTTGTGTTCCACAGTTCATGTGAAGTATTGAGGATACAAGGAAGATTTCATATCAAAATAATAACAATTTTAAATAAAATAGTGTTGAAAGCAATAACGTTTGCACGTTAGAAGCTTAGATAAGATATTTAATGCAATAAAACAGTTCAAAATGTATTATCCACCACAGCTTTAATATCTTACCCGAACAGAAAAAAACATTACTCCTACAAGTATGCAAGGCTAAGAGAAAATTGAAGAAAAAAAATTAAATATTTTGCTATTTATAATTTAACTGTAATGTAACATCGCTGCTTGTAAAATTGCGAGAAATATGAAGAACTAACTGAGTTCACAATTAAGTAAACGGACAANTTAACATCGCTGCTTGTAAAATTGCGAGTAATATGAAGATCTAACTGAGTTCACAATTAAGTAAACGGACAATCTCTGATAGACCACAAACCAACGTAAAAGCATTCATATTCATATTCATAGGCCAAAAAAGCATAGACCTTATACAGCACCTATGAATCATGCAGTGTGTGTTTTGGTGTACTAAATCCTAGGAAATGGAGGCCTTACTACGATGAAGGAGAACGCCGATCTAACCTGTATAAAAAGTGCGACGACCTAGTAATTGACAAATGAAAATTCGCTGGCCCCATTGGGTTTGNTGATCTAGTAATTGGCAAATGAAAATTCGCTGGCCCCATTGGGTTTGTAAAATTGCTTGAATATATTAGTCAGAACTAGCTCTGGCGTAAGGTATTTGATTTTAAAATTGGCCTTTAATTGCGTGGACTATGGACTCTGAACGGGAGCGACGCTACCGATAACGACGACGAGTCAACAAAACCAAAAGACAAACAAAACGAATAGTGCGAAATGCTGAGGTTGAACTCCGGTATTGATAATAAAGTTCAATTCATAACAGCAAAAAATCCGTTTTAAGATTAAGCCAAGTGAAATCTTTATATAACAGAGAGAAGTTCTGTAAGAAAATGTATGCTCCTCTGCAATGCTTTAAATAAAAATGGAATGATTTTTTGTAGTATTAATGACTTTCTGTGGTGTATGACACACAAATTTCATGAGACTAAAAATGTTAGTGCAGTCGTAAAGTTCTGAGAACTACTACCCTACATGTACGCATCAATGAATTTAATTTTCAATAGACTGAATAATATAATATATTTAGGGTTTTTATTTAGATTTTAAACGTGGCATACGAGAAAATACTACGAATCGTAAATACTTTATAATTTAATAACTTCAAATATTTCGGAAATAGTATGTTAAGACCACTATCAAGCATTAACTCATTTTTAATTGTAATTAAAATTATAGTTCAAGTAAGTTGGAATGACAACCAAAATGCAAATGACGTCACAATAAGTTTAAAATAAAACTTTAGTTTATGAACCAGACTTGACTGATTGCTTTGAATGTGTGATAATTATATTTCATATGCATTTTAAATTCCAAAAAGTAACATTCCAATTATTTTTTGTTTTTTAGTTTACAATATGCTTAAAGAAGTTTAAATTTTAACTCTACCAAAATACCAAGCATACCATACTATAGAGGAATGCAAAGTAATTTCGAAAAATTTATATTTTTAAAAAATAATTATAATTTATTTTTATTTTATAATTTAATTTGATAAATGTACTTGACTCATTTGCTGTACCGAAGACTAGCTGCACTACTACATTTAATTAATTTAAAAAACTATATATTTTATAAATTATGTATTTTCAAATCCCTTAAAGTATGCTAAAATTTCGTTTTAACAAAATATAATTGCTTTGCATTGTTTAATTAACGTAAACAAGAAAGACGTAATAATTTTAAATTCCTAAGTATGATAAAAAATCATCATAAGTTTTCTTTAAAAATGGATGGGATATTAATTGCAACATTAAGTTTAAAATGCTTAGCAAATAATTTCTCGCACCTCTGGCAACAGGTCCGAAACATATTTGAAGTCTGTATAATAGAAGTACTTGCATCACCAGGATATCTTTGCCTAGCGTCACCATTCAGCCGTTATTTTATGCTTAAGAATTAACTTTTAAATATAATAAATTTTAAAGAATATATTTCAATAATCCTGAAAGTATGCAACATTGTTTTTTCTTATTTGTAAGCTTTATGTTAGATTAAACAACGAAGAAACAAAACTTTTATGGTTTTAAGCTTAACAGACAATACGTGCTGCCATAATTTTTATATAAATTGGCTAAGCGTCTTTCTGCTTTTGAATATTTGTTGCCAAACAAGCAGAATTGCAATTTTTTTCAATGAACAAGTACCTCAAAAAAATTTTGAAAATTATTTCCAACAATTTTTGTAGCAAAATTTCGTTTAAATAATCTTTAAAAGTTGCTACACATTATTTAAGTTTAACTGAGAAGCACAGCGTCAAAGCCAGATTTATTTAAATTTTAAAAGAAGCTGGATTCAAGGATGTTTTTCAGATAAACTACACATTCAATTTTAAAATGTTAAATAAAGATGGTCAAACACATTCGAAACGTATACAGAAATACATTGCTCTTTCATTTTGAAACCATACAAAAAATGATTGGAAATATTTATGAGGCATTGAACCCANAAAATACATTGCACTTTCATTTTGAAACCATACAAAAATTGATTGGAAATATTTATGAGGCATTGAACCCAAAATAAATGCTCGATTATTTTTTAAATTATAAAATATAATACTGGTTCACAAACCTTTATCATCAAGTTTCGTAAACTTAAGTATGATTGGCTGTGGTCAGTTTGGTCAGATACCAACACAGCTTTGGATAAATTTTACTGCAGCAAAGAAACACGTGTCGAATTTAATTTCAAACATTAATACCTTTATGCTTTGTTACGCCCAAAATTAATTTTCAAATTATTTTTTAACCTACGTGCAAAATAAATTATCTGAAGTACATTATTTTTAATCTTAAAAAACTGTAATATATTGTTTGCTCCATTCTGACATTTTGCGTTAATAGTTAAGATGGAAGTGAGACGTTAAAAGCACAAGTTGAAGAGCTGCTCAAAATATGATTTGGATTTGTTTTAAAAATTTACAATTATGTATGACACTGCTATTGAATTTATTTTTGATTTTTTTATGTAGGAATAAAAGTTTTTCCTTTCTCAACGAGGTTTAACTAACAACTTCAGAAAATAATACCCTTTGCAAAAAAAATTAAAATACTGTAAGAAGGCAACAAATAATATTCACTTGACCCAAAACTTTTGTGGATGAAGGGTTTTTGCATAACAAAGGCTTACAAAATAATAAAACAAAGCGTTGTCAGGTAGCTTTTTTTTTAATCAAAAATGTATGCAAGACATACTCGTATACAAATAATTATTGCCTTAATTTTTGAAGTTTTTTTCAGCACATTAAATTAACATTAACGAATTTAAAAAAATATATATAGTTTGATAAAATATACACAAATCCTAAAAGTAGGAAAAACAAAATGCTTAGTTTACATGAAGTTGAACAAAAAACATAAAGTTCATTCGAACTTTTTTGCTTGCAGAATCAAAAAAAAATAAAAAATAAACAGAAAATACGTATAAGGCAAAATTCTTTTTTTTAATTCAGAATTCACTGTCACTTACATAATTTTTAAAATTTTTTTCAATGCAAGAAAATTTGATTAAACGTGACATAAGAAACTAGTTAAAAGNCATAATTTTTACAATTTTTTTCAATGCAAGAAAATTTGATTAAACGTGACATAAGAAACTAGTTAAAAGGATATAAACCTTCTACAAACTTAACAAAAATCTTTAAATGCAACGCGTAATATTTAAATCGACATACGACATCAGGTGGAATACTTATTGTCATTTTGACAGAGCCTTACATAAAAATAACAAGAATTAACGATTACATTATTTTTGAAATCCTAAAAGTATGCACTGAATTAAAAATAGTTTATAAGCCGATTATAAAAATAATAATAAGTGGATGTGTGAAATTAATATTTCCAATTACAGTCTGAAAATAGATGTAGCGGTTTTTTTGTTCTTTTGTTTTAATATTTATGAACACTTATCTTCAGTCACAAATAATTTTAGACTGTATAAGGAACCTAATATATATATGCCAATTACTTTCGGAAAATAGGTGTCGCGGATTTTTTTTTAATTTATAGATGCTTATCTTCAGTCGCGAATAATTTTAGACTGTATAAGGAGAGATACTTTAGTACGTATGTAAATTCGTATAGTGTATCTGGGTGGATTACATTATTTTTGAAATCCTAAAAGTATGCACTACATTTGAAATAGTTTATAAGCCGATTATAAAAATAATAATAAGTGGATGTTTGAAATTAATATTGCCGATTACTTTCTGAAAATAGCTATCGGGGTTTTTTTTTTTAATTTATAGATGCTTATCTTCAGTCGCGAATAATTTTAGACTGTAAAAGGAGAGGTTCTTAGTGATTTTTAAAGGTCTTTATCAGAAATACTAGAAGTTCTTCAATGAATTGTTCAACTCCCAACTTCACTAAAATCTAATTAAATGTTAATATTTTTAAATGCCTTTTCTTACGCATTTTGTTTTGAAAAAGGAAGTAATAAATTTACAGTAAATCAAGCAAGCGTCAATAAAACTAGTCAGCCATTTGTATGGCGTCAGTTTACAGCATTAGCTGACGAAGCGGTTTTACGGCATGAGCAGCAGTTGTGTGCTGGTCACAGCTGGTGGAGACCAAAACGCTGAAACCACAATTTTAATAACGCAAAGTAAGAGTAAAGGCCATATTAACCAACGCTTTGTGAATAGGCCCTGCCACAAACAGATATTCAAATTGATTTAGACAAAGTGTATTGCTGGCAACCTAAAGCCACTACAAATTCGTGCAACTAGGTCAGTGCTGCGTACAACAAACTAACGCGCAACAAAGGCATAACTTGAATATAATTAAACGAATACAACTAACTCGGAAGAATACAAGTGCCAGCAATCGTACCGCTAGCAAGTCATTGAATTTGCTTATACCACTTTCAGGTTGCTGGCAAGGCAGTAGAGAGCTTTTAGGCAAACCAGGCGTAGCTGCAAAAATTTTGAAGCACTTTTTTCGGCACTGTAGTAACAACATCAGACAACAGTGCTGCTAGCATATTGATGAGCGTATTGAGCTTACCGAGGCAACGAGCCAAGCACATCAAAGAAATAGCAACATGGCGTGAATTCAAGTTGAGCGAATGCACACAAAGAAAGGCCAACAATTCCCATTTGCCAAAGGAAGCGCAAAGGCAAAACAGCAATTGATTAAGCAACGTGAAAAGGGCAACAAAAATGATGAATAATAAAAATTAATATTACTCAGCCTTGCAATACACACGGGGCGAGCTGTGGCTGTCATTCCTGCGACACTTACGAAATACTTCCGACAATGCGCAACACGCATTGACAGGCAGAACTCACATGCCTTTAGAGCACACATGCATGCCCAGCAGCCAGTTAGCTTCGCAGTTGTCAAAGACAATTCATGAAGTTCGAAAGATACTGATAGCAGTCGGCAGGGGTAAGAATGAGTGTGCGTCACACAGCAACTACGGGATGTTTAAAGTATTGGCTTAGAACTCAGTTACGCACTTACCACAAACTGTGCAGTGCATTGAAGAGTAGCACTTGAGCGTGTTAGTTAAAAGTTATCAGTTGTATGGGGCAGCACTTGAGCGTATCAGTTAAAAGTTATGAGTTTTATGAGGCGGCACTAGGCAGTGTCCAAAATCCTTGCTGATCTTATGTATCTTTTTCTATGAACACACATGAACACACCAAAAGAAAGCACTTGTTAAAGAGAACACAATAACAGTCAATGATGCTGTGTGTCATTTTGTGTTTTTGAAAACAGCTAACAGTCTCAGTAAAGCAAGCAGCCCAATAGTTACTTCTATTAAAACAATCAAGCCAGCTGGAGCTGTCACTTGGTAGCAGCCAAAGAGACTAAAATACACGTGTCAGTTCAAAGGTGTCAGTTTCTGCTGTCACTCCAGTTTGGATGTTCCATCTTAATTGCACTGCTTAATATTTTTAACCGCAGCAATATCAGTGCAAAAGACTGGGTACATTCATTCCACTGCTCCTCTGTAAACAGTTGAGTATGTAAAGCTTTACTTTATTTCAGTTGTCTGAGAGTAAAAGATATTAAAGCCTAACCTTTCAATTCAAAGAACTCAAACTTTTTTGTCATTCATAAAATATTCTAACAACCACAAATTTTATACAGTCGGGCTATTTTGACTTAAATCAAATTTTCTTTCTTTCTTCCAAGCCCCTATGCAGCACTCATTATATTACACAAATGCCCTTCAATTGCTATTGCACCTTTATCGTACAATCAAAATGCCAGTACTGCAAGAAACTAAATTGCGTATGTCAGTTANATCGTACAATCAAAATGCCAGTACTGCAAGAAACTAAATTGCGTATTAAATGACGTCAAGATATTCATTTTAACATGACAGTTGAGGAGTGCCGTTTTTGTCAGTTTGTGCAACGNAGATGAGGAATTATTTATCAAAAATAATTCATTTTAATAAGCTACAGGTTGTAAGTGACAGTTCAACTATANGGATAAGGAATTATTAATCAAAAAGAATTCATGTAAATATGAGCTACAGGTTGTAAGTGACAGTTCAACTATATAATTTGCACATCAGTTAAAGTCGGACTCTAAGCTTCAAAGCTGGCACCGCATGGTAGATGAGGACCAGATTGAAATGCCAATTGAGTAAGAAAGTAAAGTCAATGGCAGAGTGTACGTCAGTGTGTGAGATTTAGTACGACTTGTGTCATTCAAAACAGGAACTTCAGTACATTATCCGTACTTTAAATCNAAACAGGAATTTCAGTACATTATCCGTACCTCAACTCCTTAGATTTTACTTGAGATTTGAACACATAAGCTTGTGACTATTTCTACAATTTGCAAATCATTACATTAAATAGAATTCCAGACTATTCAATAGCTATACAGAGTGTCTGTAACTAATTGAACAACCTTTTTAGCAATTCTGCTGCATGCGAAGTATCGTCAACACTTAAATTACAACTAACGACTTTTTTAAAAGTTTTCGAAACATTTTATTTACTTAAACAAGATCAATGCAATAGTTGGTGAAGACCGACATCATAATACCCATCAGTCGTTCAATTCATAAGAGCATTAAATTATTACAACAATACCAAATCTCAGTAACTTCCTATGAAACAACTGGTATTTACTCAATTAAGTAAAATCGACGATGAAAAGCCTATGCGAAGTATCCAAACTTATAAAATGCTTCTATACCAAATTTCAATTCAAGCCCTCGCTTTTATTCTGACTTCTGTTAAATCAGGATGTAAAATTCTATGTGAGGTAGATCAACTTATTGGCCGACTATGTTTAAATACTACAATGTTATGCCAGCAACCTGAAAATGGTTCCATACAAAATTTGAGTACAATGTAATTAAACATCGGGCTTGTATGCTAATTATCGGCGGAAATCGGCAGATAATTTAAAAAAATAAGGGACTAATTTAGGGCGTTCACAAACNTCAGAAATAAGGGACTAATTTAGGGCGTTCACAAACTCGATGGAATGTTTAACAAATATATTCAAAAATCGACTTTCGATATTCTAGCTGATAAATTACTCAAGTTATTTTGCTTACAGATAGATAGACATCGGTAGTTACCCTGATTTTTTGATTCTATGAATATGTCTATATATTACATATTATAACTGATGGGTAAGTTTGTCAATATTAATGAATTCAAAGATCAGAACACAGCGTCTCTTAAAATTTGAATAATTTTCAAAGTGTGTCAGCTGCTTATTAAAAATATTGATATTATCAATGGCATCCTGAGACCATTTGAACGTATTTCCAAAACCTAACGTTCAGTAAAATTACAGATTTTTGAATTCGTAGATCAGTAAACAAGGTCCTCAACAATTTTAAAAATTTGCAAAGCATGTCAGTTGCTTACGAACTAGTATGCTCAGCAAAATGTCAAACTTTTAAATAAAGCTAAGTGCATAAAATTTGTAGCAATTTCAGAGATTTTCAACTATCATAATTCATTCAAATGATAACTGTACGCTGACTTTGAACCGGTCTTTTAGTCATATAAAATCATACTTAACGCTTTATGAGGCCTTTATTGAACATTTCTGATCTAGCAGCTTAAATGATTTTGGGCAGTCTCATATCATAACGTCTCAGCTGCTTATGCCTTTAACTGAACGCTTTTCTGGGTTTTCCTGACAATTTTCTGTGTTTTCAACGAGTAATTTAAGTACGATGCCAGAACTATGCACACTTCAGCTTACCACTATCAATCATTGGCAACCAGAGTCATTTACCTAAGCACATTGCCCCGTGTTTGGGCACAGCCCTATAATGCTGCCCAGCTGAGCAAAAATAAATTTTCACACAATTACCTTTTGCTTATTTGCTTTGTTTCCTAGGTTCAGCTTTTGCTGCAAAATTCACTGTTCCGTAAGCGCTGCTAGCGCACTCAGCTGGCTGCTGCCTCAATAACTTTGTCACAAAATAAATCTTTGCATACTTTCCGGCTGTCTATTTGCCGTTGCCTACATTCGCTTGCGCGTTTATATTTTATCAGGCAATATCCATATGATAAACACCTTGCTAGCAGCTACTCGCTTAGGCAACCGCGCTTAAGTACTCTGCACAGGCACACGCACACAAAAAAGCCAAGCAAAGCGCACACACACTTGCGCGTCAATTTAAAATTTAAATTTTTCAGCGCGCTTTTGGCGCCAGCTATTTGTTGTGCGTGCGAGTGTTTGTGTTTGTGTGCGCCAAAAACGCTTGCTATTTACGTTATTGCTAAATAAATTTAACAACAACAAGAACAATAAGAGCAATTATTGAAAAATTCACTTTTCCGTTTTGCGTTTGTTTTTTGCCTTTTCCTTTCTTATGTTTTTTAATTTCTTGTTTTATTTGTTTTTTGTTCACTCTTTATTTACACAGTGTTTGCTGGCAAATTGTAAGCCGTTCGTTGCCGCCGCTGCTGCGTAATTTTAAATTTGCATAAGCCAGGCAATGTTGTTGTTATGAAATGTATGCCAAACATGGAACAACACCAGCACCGACACCCGCAAGTTGCCCGCACATGCCATGCACTAACAACAATTGCACGTACAACACAAATTATTTTACTCGCTTGCTCGGACTTTTTTATTTTATTTTTTTTCTATTATTTTTATTTTTCAGCTTCAGCTATTTAATTAAATTTGTTGCTGTAACGCGGCACTGTCACAATGCACGCTCACAGCGGTCTTCAACTGTGGCGCTATTCTTTTTAAATTTTTTATTTAATTATTTATTTGTAATTAATTTAAGTTGCCATAATTTTAAAAATTATGTTTCAAAAATTTCTTTAAACTGCTGCTCACACACTAGCATGCATTTAGGAGCAACCAAAAAATTAACAAAATTTGCTTGCTCGCTTGTTACGAACCGCTTCCGCACAGAACGTGTCAATTTAGCCGAAAAGTCCACTTTCAACTAAACGTTTTTGCTCCGTTCGCATACACTCCAACTGGTCTGCCTCTTTGTTTTTGTTTTCACGTTGCTGCTACAAATTTGCCCATTCGTGCTGTTATATCATGCAGCTTCGTAGCGCTCGCTTGGCACGTTCGTGCGCTGATGTTGGCAGTAATTGGCATACCTAAACGACGGCAGTGGTAAGCATTTACCTTAACGGAACACAAAACTGTTATACGCCACACACGAGTGTCAGCCGTTCGCAGTGGATTATGCATTAAGCGCGGCGAATTCGCTGAGAGCATTAGCAGCCGAGCAGTGTTGCTGAGAGCGCCTGGAGCGCGTGCAGCAGAGAGCACGCATAGCAGCACACTGTGTGTGTTCACTTTGGGTACAGTTAAGCAACTGTTTTGAGAACAGCTACATTAAGCAAGTGACTCAAGGAATTACCTTCTTAAAGCACGGAATTTGAAATTTTGATGCACTTTTCCTTGAGTTCAAATACAAAAGTAAGTAGCTGAGAGACCTCATAAACAAAATAGAAACACATTTGCTGTAAAGGTTTAATAATAGAATNCGAAACACATTTGCGGTAAAGGTTTAATAATAGAATACTCAATTTGANAGAAACACATTTGCTGTAAAGGTTTAATAATAGAATACTCAATTTGAAAGAAGTTGAACCTAACAAGTCTAACCTAGCCGTGCAAGCAATAACAGGTTGTTCTTCTTCTTCACAAGAGTGCTAAATCCTATTAAACCCTTGGGCTACAGTCTTATTAGAAAAAAAACCTGAACTCGAGTGGAACAGCCTGAGCATTTAGAATATGTAGGGAGAAAATCGTTTTCGAAATTTTAAAAAGCGTTTTAGNCTGAACATTTAGAAGATGTAGGTAGATAATCGTTTTCGAAATTTTAAAAAGCGTTTTAGTATAAGATTATAAGCAATGCTCGAAAGTGCTAGAAATATCTCCACAAACTGAACATACAAATTACAAACTTAATCAAAATTTTCCGCTGCAGAATTGTTGCTATATTATTTCAAACATTTATGCTTATTTAATCAAAAATTCTCCTCTCTCAACAAATATCTTTTTGATGATTGGGAAATATTTCTCTTTTAAATCTTGCCCAAATCGTGGCCCCCACATTCTTAAATTAAAACCAGTCTTCTATGACAACATATCGACAGTTGAACTCCAAAAATCTTATGATTAAAAAAAATAATAGATCTGGGCTGGTCCTTTCCAGAAGTGTTGGACTCGAGCTAGGATTTACTAATTTAAATGATAATAGAAAAAATTTAATTTTTTTTCGTATGCTTTTTTCATGTTCAGCAACATGTACTTTACCCAATTTTGGACGGACTCTTAAAAAACTCCAGCAAGTACTACAAACTTAATTTCATTCAAAGAAAAGTGAAAAGTATTCAAAGTATTCAATAGAAAATAATTTTTAAATTATGCGGCACTGGGCCAATAGTAGGTACGCAACATTTTTTATCCTATTACACCATTTGCTGAAGGGTTCACTTAGGATTTAAGGCAGGTATATGTACTTCTATATATATATATATATTAAAAATATTAAGTAATAGAGCTAATATTGGCATAACCCTTTAAATTTCTAAGACTGAATTAGATAAAGTGCAGAAGTACATCTAGGTAGAAAAAATAAAGCGTTTTATTCGAAATATAGCACAGAAACTAAAATGTGTAATAAGCGTTACGAAATATCACACATCAAATCAATTAGAGTAACTTGAAAGTTGAAAAAAATTCAGTGGTATCCGTAATATACCTATATAGACGGAATGGAGGTTTTATGCTTGATAACGCACAAATATCATTAGAGTCAATGAAATTCCAAAATTTATTTGACATGGTTGGTTATAAGCTATTTGTATTTTAAAACTGAACGTGATCGGTTGATATTACTGGGTTAAAAATTGTATTTTGTATGCCATAGTCCGCACAATAGTCAACATATGTGTATGAAATTACGAAATAATTATGGTCCTGGTTATTACAAATTCTGTAAGTTATAATAAGCATTATTTAAGTATATTCGGGGAACCCACAGCAAAAAAATTGTGTCAAAATAAACAGATTAATGCCAATTACCTCAGAAATACGAACAAAGGGCATGAAGAGGTGTATAGTTTAAATATTTTTCAGATTTCCATTACTAGGAGCAGACTAAACGTCGTTGAAACATCAAATGAAGCTTAATTTTATGTATCTTAGTAGCCAATATGTCCGCTTCACCAAAACCAATCTATTTTTACAATCAAGTTTTAGAAAAAAAAAAAAATAAATAAAATATTGATTATTAAGATTCAGATAATGAATTAGGAAAGAATACACAAGAGTGAAAAATATTCATTCCAATAGTTCTCAAAATTAACTAAAGTGGAACACACTGTTTTGCCCCAAACATTTTTATATTATAAATGAAAAATTATTAAAAAAAAAAAAAATANTATTTACATAAATTACATAAATACATTCTTACATATAAAAATATAATTNTATTTACATAAATCATATAAATACATTCTTACATATAAAAATATAAT
>JXOS01013359.1:0-12034 GCA_001015075.1 Cirrula hians
TCGAGATAAGGTAAGCCTCATATCAAACCCTGGAAGATGTCCATTCTACATACACAACAAAGTGGCACTTGGCGACAAAAGCTGTAGATCACTCTAATCTACAATGATTATTAATAACATAAACGGGCTAGTGGTGATGGCTGCTTTCGAAAGAATTATCCTTCAAACTTACTTCAATGATAGCTCGTGTTGACTCTGGTAAGGTAAAGTGAGCAAAATGGATAAGGTTAAACGAATTAAAGTGCAGGATCCTTGTTGGGTTGTTCACATCGCACGTATTGATTAGCTAGAATCAGCACGTTAACTGCTTTCCTCCAATCTGCAAATCATCAAGAAGTCTACTGTTAAAATATTGCTTCATCCATTAGTTTAAATTGCCAATTGAAACAAAAAAAATGTGTATGGGTGTTCCCAAGGGTGCGAGATAGAATCCACCTCAGCAGGTTCTGATCTGGCATTATTACGACTCTCCAAAACTGATAAAAAATTATAACAATTTATTATAACTTCACAAGAAGAATTATATGTATATAACATAAAATTATAGCCGCACTGTACCTTCACGAAAAAAATTGAAGTGCTGGTGCAAAATCGACAATAAATTCCATTGTCAGCTCAAATATCCTTACAAAACTTCCTTACAAAACAAACAACAAAAACAGTAACTCTCTTACTTTGTTAAATGGCGCATTAGCATTGACTTTGGATAGTTCAGAAATTTTAAAATGTATCCAAAGAAATTATGTCTTTTATATTTCACATAGTTCGTCAGATTATGGAACGTCCCAAAATCCAGCGACCTGTTGTTGGTGCAGCGAATTTCAATTTTTGATGCTAAGCATTAAGCATGCAATTTATATGCAGCAGCATGACTGAGTAGGGCAATAGAGCTTAATGTTTATCTTGATTCAATAAAGTGGACCACAAAATTGNCTAGGGCAATGGAGCTTAATGTTCATCTTGATTCAATAAAGTGGACCACAAAATTGATTTTTTCGTTGCTGGGTTTGACAGCTCTTGTTGCGCCACAACGCATACCTTTACAGCAACAAAACGTAAATGTTGCATTGTTGCAAATTTAATACGATGCGGTTACATAAAGGTAGTTTCCAAATTAGAACTAAGATAATTGATCAGGAAAAGTACAGCAAACCAAGATAAATTGAAATCACTCAAAGTCATGGCCAATGGGGCTAACCAAATGCACCTCCAAACAAAAACAAATGCTGCTACAAACAAAAATCATGAAAATGCTGCATTAAAATTGTATGTATGTTTGGAAACAGCATTGCATTAGAATTATCTCAGATGGCATATTCCATTACTATGATTGATTTCCGTTACCAGACCGGGCATTATGCTTAAAAACACACAAACAATGCGTTGGATTAAATTGAAACTTACTTAAAAATGAATTCTATGGACATGGAAGGCTCTTTATTTTTGCTTACACTTGCGTGTGCACGTCACTGATGAATGTATGTGTTCACTGGGCANCAAACGTTCTTAAAAATTAATTCTATGGAAATGGAAGGATCTTTATTTTTGCTTACACATGCGTCACTGATGAATGTATGTGTTCACTGGGCAAATGTTGGAATCTATACAAAAAACGAACAATAGCAACAATTATATAATATAATAATAGTATTAATGTCAACGCTTATAAAACAATTGAGCAATGGCAGAGGGAGATCAATTGGAAAGCATAAGAAAACTCGTGAATTACATTAACCTGAAAATTGATAACGGCTTTAGTTGGATAAGATCTAGCTTGGCTTGGAGTTAAGATGCCTATAAAAACTGCATGAAGCCTTAGATTTTGCCTGATTTTATAATTTCAACACAGTTCCTCATCAGTGAAATTTCGAGCAGGTCGTAGGCATAGGACTACTTGCAAGTAAATTGTGTTCTATTCAACTATATCCATTCTACAGAGAATATCTAAAGCATCCGTTCTATAGAGAGTATCTAATCTTTATCAAATTATACAATGTTATAACCAGAACCAAAACTTTAACAGTACAAGATTTCCCGAACATCCGCTGATCCACCTGATCGATTCTTTTTTCTGTGCCTTAAAATTTGAAAGCAAAGGTACGATATGGTAGAATCCGAATTAATTCCATCTAACCATCAAAATTGCATTTAAATAAATTCAGCTGCTGGNTTGCTGGCGCACTGGAAGTTACATACCAATTACGATAATACTTGGNCTGCTGGCGCAATATGGAACTGCCGGAAGTTACATACCAATTACGATAATACTTGGTAGTATCCGTGGAGAAACTAATCACTATTTATCAAAAAAAATTTTAAGCAAATGTTATGGAGGTGATGGAGCATAATGAAATTTATATGAGTTCAGAAAAAAGGTATAGACGTATAGACGTGCGTGTCCACATTTAAGTCCAATTTTTTTTTTTTTTTTTTTTTAATAAAATATTTTATTCAAAGTAGTACTATAATGAATCCCTTCTAAGCAGTGAAGTCAAACGCAAGAACAAGTATAAGCGGGGAATATTGTGCCGATTTGATTCAATATGCTTAATGTAACGTTCGATGCCAATCATATTGGGCATACCTGCAATGAATAGAATATTAAAGGTAATTTATGTGAGTTTCGAAGAAAAATTTCTATTCGAAGTGTCTACATTAAGGACCAAATTTTTTTGTTATGAAATTAAAATAACTATTTTATCCAAAGAAGTATTATAATTAATCTCTTGTTAGCAAACTTTCAGGGAATTCAAACACATATATGCCTCAGAAATATTAGACCGATTTGATTCAATGTACTTAGGCATACATGCAATGAACAGAATATCTTGCAATCGGATGTAAATTTTAAGGCTACGGCAGATGTCTTAAATTATAAATAGATTTTGATCAAATTATAGAAAACTATAGCCATTACCAAATCTTATCAACACCAGATTTCCCAATGATGCGCTAACCTATCTGAATGATTCTTTCCTCTACTCATAAAAATTTAAAAGCAAAGTGTATCACAATATCAGCGTACGCCNCTTCTTTCCTCTACTCATACAAATTTAGAAGCAAAGTGTATCACAATATCAGCGTACGCCNATTCTTTCCTCTACTCATAAAAATTTAAAAGCAAAGTGTATCACAATATCAGCGTACGCCGACTGTTACTTTCTTGCTTCTTTAAAATTTTATTAAGAATTCCAATATTTTCAACACAATTTACTCCTTTAATTTCAACAATTGAATTTCAAAAACGTCTACTTTTTCAAAGTANTTACTCCTTGAATTTCAACAATTGAATTTCAAAAACGTCTACTTTTTCAAAGTATTGAAATAACATTTCACACTAGAAGAGTAAAGAATTTAAAACTTTGTTGCAAACAAAAGGAAAAAACATAATGGAACTAAAAATACTGGTTTATTCAAGTGGGAATAGAAAGTTTCAATTGCAGCAAACGCAAACATCCTTCAAATGGAAAGAATGCGCAAATACACAGAAGACCATGTTTAATTGCCGTTGAAACACAAAAAATAAAACATTGAATATATTGCTAAAAAAAAAACGCATGACGTTTTGAATGTCTGTATTGAGAAGAACTTTAATTCAATTCATATAAAAATTAAAGAAATACGCAAAACAATTAATAATTAAATATACAGTTAATTCAGAATTTAAAAGACCAAAAATGTATGAAAATATAACCTTCAAAAAATTAAAAGAAAATGTGTCTTATAAAAATCAACAATTAAAAAAATAAGGATCGTCAAAATCTTTCCAAAGGGCCGCCAACTTACCTTAGCTTAAGGTGATAATCATATCATTGGATTAAATTTAATTAGGCCCTTTATTCTTATTTTACATATCTCAACGGATCACTTCATATTACTGTAACGTTTAATTATTTTTCATTGTTCGACCCGATCTGACCGATTTTCCGGGTACCTCCAATACACCTGTTTATTCAAAATTGGGGCCGTAGGGCTACATCAGCCTTAAAGTTGATATTTTGCAGGGAAATTTAGAAAATTAGATTATTATGGAATCTAATAGAGTTNGTCAGCCTTAAAGTTGATATTTTCCAATGAAATTTAGAAAATTAGATTATTATGGAATCTAATAGAGTTTCAAAAATGGGTATAATTGTATGATAATCAGCGGTCCCGCCAATATAACTATGTGGACCGATGAAATTGTTTTAAATAAAATTAGCCACAATCAAGGGAATTCCATTGAATAGACCTAATTATGAATATTGTATATATCAGAATTGCGTATGAATGCATGAAAATCGGAGGTACCCTCCAGAATACCTATGTTTCCCGGAAATGGACTTCAAGCAAGTAAACATAAATATTAAAAATTTTTTTCCCCAAAATGGGCATGTTTGAATTAAAAACGGAAGGACCTCCAGCACACCTGTGGTCGAAAATAAATGTTTAAGGTTATATTAGCGACTAATAGGTTGACATAGCTCTGTAATTTAGTAATTAATATGATATTGGTATAACTCATCAATGTGTCTAAAATGGGCGTGATCCTATAAAGTTCAGAAGTAACCTCTGCCAAAACTGTATGTAGACCAAATATTGGGTTTCTCTCATATATTACAATTTAATAAGCATAGTACTCATTACTAAACGAGTAAATTAAATTCCACCGGTTTTTTGTGTGTAAAATCTATGAAAATTGTTAATCGAGATAGTATTCAAAAAGGAATTCAAATTTGGTAATTAAAATGTCGTTGATATTATGAACTAAAGTGTAATGTGTACAATTGGAATACATTCAGTCGAATCGTTCCTACAATATTCAGAGGCGACGTGTATAACGCTGTCGGTTTGAGCCGAATATTAATTCTTACTTATTTATTTGATTCCTTTTAAATTAGTTTTTTTTTTTAAATACAAATTAAGAATTTTTAATAATATTCTGGAGAATTTTTGCATTAAAGTAAACCCCGATTTAACCACGTTCACACAGAGCGAAAATTAGCCGACTTCATTTATTATTTTTTAAATTATTTTTTTTTACATTCTCCAAAGGCTACGAGGAGTGCTATTTATACAAATAAAAACCAACATAATTTAAATGAAAATGCCTTTTTCAAAATATTCCTCTTTGTGATCAAAACAATTTGAACCTTCGTTAAAACCATTTGCAATCACAGAATATGGTTTATATCGATTCAACAAATTCGTGCGCAATCATTAATCATTGAGCGCACAGCTTACCTTTGATGTTCAGAGAAAAGAAGAAGTCATCAGTTATCAAATCCGGTTCAGGAGATGAGTCGTTATTTCCTTGTTCCCAATGCTCAATATATTTTTCAAATCTTTTCAACTCATACTTAAGGTTAAGCTAATAATCATATCATTGGTTTGAATCTAATGAGGCCCTGAATTCTTATTTTACATGGCTAAACTGATTGTAGTTTATAGAAATATTCATTTCCGACTCTATGATCGTCTGTCTGTGAGCATGATACCTTAAGTAATTTTTAAGTTGGAAGAACCAAATTTCGGTTTGTGAACATATTTTGTGAAAAGCTCNCTCTATGGTCGTCTGTCTGTGAGTATGATACCTTAAGTAATTTTTAAGTTGGAAGAACGAAATTCGGTTTGTGAACATATTTTGTGAAAAGCTCGGTTCTTAGCCTTATTTTTTGATTATATGAATATGTCTCCAAGAGACATATAGTTGAAAATGATTGTGATGATGATGATGGTATTTAGCCTTATTTTTTGATTCTATGAATATGTCTCCAAGAGACATATAGTCGAAAATTATTATTTCTATGGATTACTACTTGACAGAAACCCTCAATACCCTCAGTCTATGGCTGAAGGCTATAGAAATTAAAGTATATACCTATGTCAGTGGATTATTCAATTCAGTTTCTGAAAATTATTGTAGAAAACCAAATTGAGTTCGGAAACGGGCGAAATCGGACTATAATTTCGGGTACCACAGGTCATTTATTTCCGATTTCCAATTGCAATTCAGAAAAAGAAGCAAAATAATTTGATCGCATGCTTCTGAAACGTTTTGTAAAATTTCAAGAGAAACAGTCTATAATTTCGAATTTCTCCCATAGAACATTGACTCGCGATTTGACGTTCATCAAGACAGCCAGNAAAACAGTCTACAATTTCGAATTTCTCCCATAGAACATTTACTCGCGATTTGACGTTCATCAAGACAGCCAGACGTTTCAGTGCATGTAACTAAAATTGGTCAGAGAAGCTGGTTTGGGTCATTGACATGACATTGTAGAAGGCTAGCTTACTTCCGATTAAATTGAGATTGGGTATGAAAGCATATGTGGCTAATTCCTTCATCCTTCTACAATTTGAGCAAAATTGGTTCATAACTTAGAGCACCTTGCATAGAACGGAAATAAGCATAAAAGCCAAGTATTGCATGGAATCCTACTGAAATTCAGAAACTAGGCGATTCTATGGTATTTACTTAATATTCTTCAATTGGAATGAAATCGGAAACATCACACAAGCGTTTTATATGATATTATATTCTAATGACTGAACTCATCGGAATATACTGGTATTTTGTTATGATTGAAAATTTTGATTATTCCATAAAACGCCTGTCTAATAGATATTATGAACTCGGGTTTCTCCGACTATTACAACTATTTTCATTTTATCTGAATGCGTTNGGGGTTTCTCCGACTATTACAACTATCTTCATTTTATCTGAATGCGTTCATATTTTTATCCCTTATTTTATTAAAAACTCAAGAAATTTTACAAAATTTTAATCATAATGACACTAAGCTTTTCAATATTAAGATTTGAAATAAAATTGAAAAAATAATAATAAAGGTAAAGAGTCTAGTTTTATTGGCACCAGTGTACAATGGAAGACTTTTCAACCATACAAATATACACGAACGCAAGCTTACGGAATAAGGCAATACTTAAATCCGCTTGGAAAACGTATACTTCCGCGGAACATATTTTACATGAAATATTTCCAAATAAAGTTGGCTATGCAAACGAAGTGGCAAACAATACCATTGCCACAATTTTTTATATCTATGAAAACTCGACGCTCTCCATAGCGCATGAACCGATTGCCATTAAACAAAACAGTGTGTAATTGTAATAGAATATGTACTGCTGTAGGGAACTGTACCAAATAATCATTTTATTTTTTGCTAAATGAATTTGAAACAACAAAAACATATATGAATGAAAATGCTGTGTATTTGAAAACAAAGCAGCAAATATGGATTACGCTTGATCTGACACAACTGTGTGGGTGTTTGACAATGACATTTGAAATTTGAATTGAATGCAAACAATGTGTTCGATATGCTGTGCATATGCAGAGCTGTGGAATAATTTTTAATGTCTGGTTGTCTTTGTTGGAACAGCACACGAGACAGGTAATAACAATTTCCAATTTTATCCAATCAATACAATCAGAAAAGGTAATTGAAAGTTTAAACATTTAAAAACATTTTCCTAATGAAGGTCCAAGGGCNGCAATTTTATCCAATCAATATAATCAGAAAAGTTAATTGAAAGTTTAAACACTCAATTTATATGTAAAAACATTTTCCTAATGAAGGTCCAAGGGCATTATTGAAAAAATTTATTGTCTTCTGAAGTGGTTATTGAAGTAATTTTTAACACAAGCAATCCAAAATTGTTAACACTCTCATGTAATTAAGTTGTGCCGAAAATGGGCATGTTTCAAATGACAGTTATAAATTTGACAGTTCCAAATTTGGACTGTATAACAATTTTTTCTTATTTTTGAAATGGATTTTAATTAAATCAATGCAGAAATGGACACACGCGTACTGTAAGTACAAATTATTCTATATCTGTTGTATTCTAGAAATTGATAAAAGAGAAGCGTAGACTCCAATGTTGTTCCAAAATAAGTCGTAATACAAGGGATAAAGCCTTATCTCTGCAGATTTGAAGCAAACTCCTACGGATTTTGAAAATGAACAAACACTTTATTTCCTAAGAAGTCTGAATTCGGCAGAAAATGTTGATTAAAATATTCGGAAAGCCGTGAAATATTTAAAATGCCCAACTCAAAAAACTATTCTCATTAAAGATGAAAATGGAAATTGGTGTAGAAGTAACGTTTGTAAAACCAAAGCGTTCTTATCATATTCAAAAAATCACTCCAACCATTCAGTTTGGCATACGATGCTCATATTTAANCCGTTCTTATCATATTCAAAAAATCACTCCAAACATTCAGTTTGGCATACGATGCTCATATTTAACTGATAAATTATTTTTAAGGGATTGTTTAATCCAATTGAAGCGAACAAAACAAATATTCACATTAAATGTCTAAAAATCAGCCGGATATGATAAAATTGATGGGAAATCTAATTCCCAAAAGAGGAATAATCTTTTTTTAATGCTGTAATTAGATTAAATTATTTTCCAGCACAATGGAAGAACGCATAAATCGCAATGGTTACAAGACCAAAATAAACAAGAGAATATGATAAAATGTTACCTATGCATAAATACCAAAATCTTCAAAAAACTATTTTGAAAAACTTTGTTACCTATAATAAATCGTAGGAATATTATTCCGGAGCATCGATTTGCAATGAGAGCATATGCTCCCACCACCTCATTTGTCAATTATGAAATCAGATTTTAGCAGAACTGGGTTAAGAGTGAAGGTGAAAAATGAAATATATACCATATTAAAGCCGTTGTCCCCGAGGGCAATGTTTTAGGACCACATATCCGATATATAGAGCGGATATGCCAGTCAGTCAAAATGATACTGTTGCAACTTAGACTGACGACTCGACTTTCATTGCTGTTAATACAAATGAAAAAACTGCTTCCAATCAACTACTGTAACAACTTAGTTCCATGAAATCTGTGCTTTTCAACTCAAATATTAAAATTAACACTGAGAAATCCATTCAAATAACATTTTCTTCAAACCGACTTGAATGTTCTAAAGTGTTTCTAAATGAACAGGTCATCCCATCTACAGTAAATACTTAAGACTTCGCCTAGATAGGCGATTTAAATGGAAACATAATATCAAAGCAAAATGGAAGCAATTAAGTTTAAGTTTTANTAAAACTTAGGTAATAAGAAGGCTGTTGGGTCCTAGGTCCGATTTATGTATTGAGAAGCAAATACTCTTATACAAAAGGATGCTCAAAAACTAAGAACAAATGCAAATTGGTATATTTGTAATAGAGCGAGGATTTGAATATAAATTTCACAAATTATTTAATTATATAAAATTAATTATTTTAGTGAAAAATATCTGAAAAGACTTCTTTGCCACACCTTACTTGACGAAACTGATGAAACAATTAGACTTAAAAGATATAACTGTTTGGATTCATCTTTCATGAGTTATAAGGCTTTAGTCCTTTTTCTACCCGACTCTTTATTAAAACAATGACAACAATTTCCTTCTGCCAATTTTGATTGTAAAACTTACCCCATTATGCATGACTGGTTCGCAATAGATAATTTTACTTATAATATACTCTATATATATTTTCTATATATGCTTATATAATATATTCAAAATATATATAAAGAAAACACGATAAAAAATGTGTAATATGTACTCAAAACCAACTATTTATATTCATCAATAATTCATTTTATAAAACCATCAAAATAATGCAACAATAACCGAAGAAATAATTTCATTTTCTCTTTTAAGCGAAGACTGGGAGGTACCCAACGAATACACTGATTTCGCACTTAAGTACCAAATGACAGTAGCAAACAATGAAGTATCTGGGATTTAAGCATTCTTTCCAAGGAGCAAATGGCCTATGAGAGGCATTCAAAATTATTAATCGATTTCGCTCAAATTGTCTAATGTTAAATTAACGCCACAAAAAAGCTTCGATACAAAANAAATTGTTATGGTAATAATGGAAAAATGTGGGTATGCCAAATATCAGATCAATGTGATGAAACACTCAACTTGTCTTATTTCCGTAAAATAGTCAATAAATGTTATATGAGAGGTACCAGAAGTTAAGGACTAATTTTGCCTTCGCACGAATTTTAACCTTACATTTAAAAATTTGAGCCAAAATCAAGTATGTAATGCATAGAAAGTATCTTTTGGAATTATATGTTTCATGGGGACATATGCAAAGATAAAAAATAAAATCGATTAAGTTATGTCCTCCTGGCCGTCTGTCCTTTTGTGTGTGACCTCGATACGGGGTGTAGTTTTTGAGAAAGATTGATGAAAAGTAAGCGAAGTTTGTGAATAAGCAAAATCGATCGATACCTGCCGGAATCTCCTATATATAGCTTACTCCCGAATTCACGGAAATAAATGAAAACGCCAAGTGTTTCATTGCATTATACGGAAATGGACGGAAACATTTTTCGATTATTGTTATAAAATTTGTTCAAATTCGGTTTATTACTTTTGATACTTTTCATAGAATATTTACTTCCGATTTCAAGGAAGTTTACTTATGTGTAATGCATTTCATCATATGCTACTGAAATTTATTACTTAGACGTTATCGCCACATAATTCTACAATATGATGGAAAGCTGTCTTTACTTTATAATATGGCGCAAAAGCATTTTATTTATTTATGAAGATGGTCTTGATCTACTACTTTTTATTTGTTATTTTTTTATTTTTTTTTTGGATTCTATGCAAATGTTTTCAAGAAATATATGGCCAAAAACGATTATTTTGTGCATTACATACTTTGCATAAACCCAAAACACTCCTAGCATAAAAAAATTTTCCGATGAGATCAAAGTGCTTCTTTCACCTGCAATGAGTCAAAATAACAAATAAAATAAAAAGTAATCAGTTCTCAACGCATGAAAGGAGTTCCCTTTTGTTCTAGTTTCAGGAACGCCTTAATTGAAAATGTCATATTTTCAGACGAACCCAAAATCAAATGAATGCATCCTTGCATGGATGGTGGCGCAATGTTTTGGCGAAAAGAAATGAGCCAAAGGTTGTGTTCGTCGTGAACTATGATATGTTCTATATACTATAGTATAGGTAGTAATATATTTTTACACATATTATATAGATTCATATAAGCACTCGCAATAAAACGTAATACTAACAAATCAAATTAAATTGCATCGCTTAAAGGATTTGATAGGTTCAGATGGCACCATGCCATCACTAATTTTATTAGTTTTCTGTAGAAATATAAAATAAACTAAAAATAGTTTGCTTACGCAAAATATCAGAAGCTACCACTCTACAAAGTTTTAATAATTTTAATAAAGAAACGCAATTCGTTGTCTATACTACAACATTTTTCTGATACCACAGTTTGACACTTCTTGACGTATGATATGCAAAATTGTACCTATTGAAATTTCATTCCTTGTATGAGTTAATATTATATAGAAAAAGTTTACACCCTTTGCTGAACTGTTGCTTATTTTAAAGTAATTCGAACAATTTACCTTTGCCATTTGAAAGTTAACTGGAAGAAAATGTAACATGTGTTAATTAAACATAAAAAATTTATATATAAAAGTCTTATTAATCTGAGGTTAAAACCTCCCCGAAACATGAACAGCATATGAACCTATTTTGACCATTGGCGAATTTGTCCGGGTGGTACTAAAAATATACTCAGAAACCATAAAAAAGGGTTTTCGATATAATAATTGGTGTATAAAAAAATCCATGAGGTTCTGTTAACAGGTGTTGCTACCACCTAATGATTCCATGTTTTTATCTCGTAACACCGCCATTTTCAACTGTCATTAATACGCATCCTTTTTCAGTATTCTTCATTTCGCCAGCCTAAGCGATAATGTTAATATTTGTTGCTACCGAAAGCCATCGTTATTTAATAGAGGTTCAGAATGACCATGCTCTAGCTGATCAAACATGTTAGATGTGGTTTTCACGGTTTCAAAGTATAACTTTTGATTTACAAGACGAAGAAGAACCCAGCCGAAGAACAACCCAACCCAATCGACGAACAACCCAACTCGGTGGAACATCAAAAACTCAGGATGATTAGAGGAAAGGCCATGAGATGTCGAT
>JXOS01013364.1:0-11388 GCA_001015075.1 Cirrula hians
GTGGTTGGCAGCTGACGAATTGGGATACAGGCGCAAGACAGCAAACTACCATGTGGGTAGTCCAAGATGAGNTGCAAGAGAGCAAACTACCATGTGGGTAGTCCAAGATGAGGCTAATTCATCAATAGATGCGGAGGCACGAAACACTGCGAAGCAACTGTCTTCGGCTAAATGGGTCGTGTGTTCCACTTGACTAACGTAGGACTGTCAATTTTGAGTTATACACGATCATTTGCATACCAAAGTCTACGAAGAATTTCATACCAACCACCAAAGACAGATCATTCGCCATTATCACAATGCGACTTCTCAGATATCTCGTCAAACGTTTGTGAACTCTCAAGACATGGACTTCATCTTTCGTATAGTCTTGACTGGACAGGCAATGACTACTTGTTCCTGAATATCAAAGGTAAACGTCGTGGACAATGACATACGAGCACCAAAGAATCAGTTGCAGCGTTCAACCATGTTTACAAGACGTATCGAGAACAATTGCAAAACAGCTGGCAGGTAATGAAGCTAATGCGCATACTCGGATATGTAATTGCGTAGGTTGCAGNGGCAGGTAATGAAGCTAATGCACATACTCGGATATGTAATTGCGTAGGTTGCAGGTTCGAGTCCAGCTGTTTGTGCTTATGGAAAGATGGTTTGTACTGAAACAAATGTGAAGCACACAATGTCCCTTAAATTTTCAACATACTTGGATGTTCATTATTGATCTCTAACTCCTCAATCCATAGTACCGCAACATCAACAATTATGAGGAATAAGAATATAATTCGAACATAAAAACAGGTCTATTGCAACGTTGCAACAGAANCAACAATTATGAGGAATAAGTATATAATTCGAACATAAAAACAGGTCTATTGCAACGTTGCAACAGAAAGTTATTGCATCATAGTTCCCTGCATACTATCGCTATGTAGAAACCAAACTCTACAAATCAAAAAAGTGGCCAAAAACAGCAGTCTGTTAAATCATTGACTAACCAGCTTGATGTTAACATTGGATCCTCGTGCGATTTAACCTTTAAAGTAGTATTTTATTAACAAAAAATTAAGAAAATTAATAAAAATATGCAAAATGCTTTTNCCTTTGAAGTAGTATTTTATTAAGAAAAAATTAAGAAAATTAATAAAAATATGCAAAATGCTTTTAAAATTTTATTTTGGTTTATGTATTTTAATGAAACATAATTTTATAAAATATTTTTAATATTAGCTGTTTAAATAAGTTCGTGTGGTTATGATAACAAATGTCGTTACGAGTTAATTATACTATTATTTCTTTCTGAAATACAGCCATTTTGAAGTGTCATCATTTTGCATTCATTTTAAATATACCTAATTACGCTGACGTGAAAGCAAACAGTTTTTGCGTGCGCCGAAAATGTCAACTCTTGTGCTGAATAATGAGTTCTTGTGGGAAATTTTACGTCATTACTGTAATATTTGTTTTAATGGAAGTGTATGGCGACAATGCACTGGCTAATCGAAGGGGTCGAAAGTGGATCACTATCAAAGATTATGGATGATAAATTAGAGGGAAGGCTCCAGGAAGATCCACAATTGCAAGACGAATAAAGATACTTGAAGTCACTAAACCTGCCATTGGATATCGTTCAAAAGCAGTGCCGTATGAACTGAAGCCAAAAAAATGATGTTTTTTACAACAACATCTTCTCCAACTACAAAAATGAAAAGGGCTTTTGTATCGAATAGTGAGTGGAGATCCAAAAAGGGTTTATGACAATAATCCGAAGCGTCGGGCAACGTATGGATACCCCGGCCCAGCTGATTTAGCAACATCTGTGTATTTGGTGAAACCCACTGCGTGAGCTGTATTATCAGCTATTTCAATCAAAAGAAAAGAGCACAGGGGAATATCATCATTTGAAGGTTTTCTGCGAGGAATTTTGGCACGACAAAATGCTTGGCCATTAGAAAAATTCCTTGGCAAAATAAATACGTTTAACCCGGAGTTGCTGTGTCCGATTATATTCCAATCGATACAACATGGTTTGGCTAATCAGCACTTCTCCAACTAGTATTAAGTCCAAATATGTAACAATGCATAGATAGCGGGTAACCAGCCAGAATTTTTGCGCGTTGGAATGCGTCAAATACCTGGGAAACATGGGAAAAAAGAGTGGCTAGCGATGGACAAAACTTTGAACATAAAATGTGAAACCGATTTTTGAAAAAAAAGTTTACTTATAATGCAAATGCAGAAGTAATTGAAATTGTTAAAAAAATTTTATGCAACGAAATTTTTATTTTAATCGAATAAACGTTTATTTAGTTTAAACCAATTTTTAATATTTTTATTAATTTTAATAATTTGTTGATTGCAAACATTCTAATTGGATTAGATTGAAACGTCGTTATTGCATGGACCCACCAACCTGCTTTCGACAGGTCAAACACATTTTTAAAAATTACTTTTTTATAGGTGCAGATGATTCCTTTCACTTACCATATAAACGTATTGTGCCTTCGGTGTCACCGATGCTATTCTTAGAAATGCACTTGTAGCCGCCAAAGTCGCTCGACTGTAGACGATTTATTTGCAATACCATCTCGATAGCATACATATTTATTTCCTTCTCTCGCAGCACGTATCTGTCGCCAGCAATAATCATTTCACCTGCAACATACAGCACACAGATGTTATACGAAATGCATGAAAGAGTAGAAAAAAATTTTAGTTAATATCAAGATTTCTCGCAGTGAGTACGTAAAAACAAAAATGATTACTTGTGACGAACGTGACAGCGTCAAACTCCATGGCCAAATAAAAATACCATACAATAAGAACACGAAACAACATTGTCAAAAGAAAAATGAAATTTAACAGCCAAGTGTGGAAAATTCTATATAAAAAGTGGCAGCGCAGGGCGAGAAAAAAGAATGAAACAATGGCAAAGTGAAAATTAAATGTGAAACTCAACGCAAAAATTGAAAATCCAAATTAATCAAAACTGGACTGAACTGACTACCATTTTGCCGAGTTAAGTGTAGAATGTCAAAAATCCAAATAGTTGAACAATTGATAATGACGTTGAGTGTTGAGTTTGTCACGTTTGCAATATAAGTTAAAATGCATTTGGCAGCAAATGTAATGCAAAAAGGGAAACAAAACAACTCCACATAAATGTGTGCATGCCACATGGAAAGCAATTTGGCCTAGGGGTAAGCGAGATCAATGACAAAAGACCGCATAAGTAAGCGCCACGAATGTTGGAAAGCATGACAAAATGCAGCTAGTTGAGCGCAGCCATGCACGAATCAAATAAAGACAAATTATGTGCTGTTGACTGGTGGTTTGCTACAATGTGTCCAGCGGCGTTATGACGTGGCCTGGTATGCCAGAAAAACGCTAAATTGAAAAATTACAATTCCGTGAACTCAAGCATTTGGCCATTATATGTGGGCATCGGTTAACGCTAGATTCATAGCCATTAGCTGGTGCGAAATTCAAAGTAAGGAACAAGTCTGAAATGTTGAGCGTTCGCTTTTGGGTAAGGAAACTCTAACACTATTCTGACGATATCAGTGAAACAACAACTTCATTTGAATATACCGAATATGTTTCTTGGAGACATATTTAAAAAATGTGAAATAGCGATGGCTGGCTGTCTGTAAACAGGATAAGTAATTGTTGCATTAGAGTACCGAAATTCGGTTTCGCATGAACTTGGGGAATGAGCAAAATCGGTGTTATAGTTCAGATTTCAGGGAAATTGCAGTAAAAGTACAGCGTTTCATTACACGCTCCTTAAATTTAGTTAAGAAACCCTTTTGTGGTAATTGCTATCATTGTCAACAATTTGAACAAATTCCTTGCATAATATCGGGTACCTCTCATGAGGCGGTTACCGCCGAATGTACTTAATGAGTATAAGGGCAAGTTGGAAGTTTTTGAAATTGGATATCGCAGTATTATTCACATACTTTTATAAAAAAAAATTATTGAGAGGTATTATTATTATTATTATTATTATTAGGATATTTTCGCATCTACTCAATTAGCCATAATTTACAAAATCTTTGTTTAAGTACATGGTTTTTCGTGTTCGTATTTCAAATAAAAACTTCAGTTGTTTTTGGAGCATTTTTAAAAAAGTACTCAAAAACTGAGAGTAATTGGAATAGAATTTGCGCTGCCTCTAATACAAAATTGAATAACGAAGCATGAAAAACTTATGGAATTTGAGTGAAAGTAAATAAAATTTATTATATAAATCGATAAATTTTAAGCTGGGACCAATATTTTCGGAAAATTCCAGACCCATGCCCACATAAAAAGTTCAATTGACGTTATAGAGGTTTATAAACACGAAAATTTGAGGTCAACCATTTGCAGAATTTGAACCATAGGCACCAAGAAATTGTTTCCCTGATAGCTTTAAAAATGAGCCCATGGAAAAGGATTTCTTTTAAATAAATTTTGGCGCATGAATACAAAATGGAGAAAGATAATTTTTAGTGACTGTTCCTTCGATCCAGATTATTAAATTTTTGCTTTATTGTTTCTTCTTATAGGTAATACTTAATAGTAATAGGTGACGATATTCGATATTATGAGGTTCAAAATCTTCAACGACTTTTTGTGGAAAGAATCGCTTGTGACTCTTCTCTTCGGCAAGTCTTCTTGATAATACTGGATAGAAAAAAGTTACCATGAATTCTATTTCTAGAAGTTTTGCACCTGTAATAGTATAAGCCCTTGTCCAATGTAGGCCAAATACAAATACAAATGGAACACAAGACGATAGACCTAAACGACGGTAATATCATCTGAACAGAAATTTTATCAAATAGAATTAAAGAATGAACTGTTTCATTTCAACAACATGAAAGAGCCATAAAGAGGTTGTGCGATGATCTTAGCACAATAGTAACTATTAACTATAAGTATTTGAAACACACAAAACGAAACTTTGCCACTTAGTTAAGCAGAAACAGAAGGTTAACGATTGCCCAAGGAAGGTGCCTAATCCCAAATGCAATGATTTCATTCATGACCCAAAAATACTGTGATTCATAAACAGAAAATTATATTTGACAAGTTGCACACTTCAAATGCACACCTTTCGGTTCTGAAGATGTGGTCAACCTCTTGTAGTGGCCATCTCATTATGAGTTGATGACCTGAAAGGCATGATTTTTTCCAGATCACTGTGAATAACCAAATGGTACACCTAAGTGTCCTTTGCTTGCTGAGTGTATGGCGTTTGGTCTCTATGGTAGATATCGCTATAAACAAAATAGTACGAATGAGTTGTTTCTTTGATTTAAAAGTTACAACTTTTGTTGTTTATTTATTATGAATTACTCTTAGTTCGCCGTTCTTGATCTATGTCGTTATTCCATATCATAATTATATATATATATATCTAGTTGACCGACTTCTTTAATTGTCAATGTGCGTTTTATTACCATTTTTCATTGAGATATTAAAGGTTAATGCAAATTATATGACACACACAACCACTTCCAAATATAGTCTGTAAGACATATGCATAAAATAAAACAAGATATATGTAAAAGTTAATCAAAACCGACATCATAATACCCATCAGTAATTCTTTTATACAATCTTCAAAATTATTCGGCAATACCAAATTTCAGTGACTTCAGATTAGACAACTTGCACTTATGCTCTTTAATTCAAATCGTACTTAATAATAGACGTATTTCAATGGAATTGAAGAATTTTGGGGCAGTTACACATAAATGCGTAGTCATCAAATTTAATGAATGCGTTGAAAACCCTGTCGTTTATAATTGAGTTTTTGAGAAACCAGGAGTAAACTTCCAAGAGCGGTATCCGTAATCTAACAATGAAATTGCACAAATTAAAGAATTTTGCGGCAATGACTCAAAATTGCTTCCATATCAAATTGCAGTATTTTACGATGAAATGGACACACCTGGATTATTTGACTGATGTTACTGAAATATTACAATGCAATGTCAATGGCCCAAAAAGCTTCCTTTCTAAATTTCAATATCATCAAATGCAATAATATATATATACTATAAGCGATTTTCGCGATTTTAACAATATCTGATTTTACTGAGCAAATAAGTGTCATTAAAATTTGTTTGTGTAATGAACTTTTGGATTCGGAAACATGCAGAATGTTGCAGAGGGCCTTCGGTGAATCGACATGTCACAGAAAAATTTTTATAAGTGGTACAAACAGTTTAAAGGAGGCACGACCATCAACGTGAACTGATGAGCAACACGTAAGGAAAATCAAGGAATTGGTGCTCGGAAATCGTCGATTTACAGTTACGGTCCCTTTTGGTATAGCTGGAATTCGAATTAGACCAGTTCAAACAATTTTGAAGAATCATTTGGGTCTTAGAAAAGTCACTCAATTCCTTTTAAAAAACTCGTGAATTTTCGCCAAAAATTCCACTAATTTTGTTCCGCTAGCGCCTTATTCTCCTGACTCGGCACCATGCGACTTTTGGCTATTTCTCAAACTCAAAAGATCGTGAATCGCTGCTCGATTTGAAAGCCATAAAAAAAATGTTTTTATAAGTGCAATGTATNGGCCATATCGGGGATGGACTTTTTGGCATGCTTCGAGGAATAAAAAAAATGTTTTTATAAGTGCAATGTATCACAGGCGGAATAGTTCGACGGGGATGAATGTGATTTGGTTCAATAAATAACGTTTTGTCATTTCATAACAAAATTCATCTACTTTTTGAACACTGCAGTATATCGCTATTAAGCAATGATTATTTCGCCAAGTAACAGATGGTAAGAAATATATATTTCTAAAATTTCAAGTTGTCTCATAGGAAGTTACACCAATTTGGTTTGTCTGCAATATTTTGCAGTCTTTAAAATTCTGTTATATTTATCTTGTTTCGATAGTCAATATGAGGATATCTTATGTCTGCTATATTTTTTGAAGTCCTATTTGTTTAAAATCAGATCCGCATGGAGCATCAGATTAATCGATTTACAAGGGATTAATTATATTTGATATGGGAGTGAAATAGAGTTGCAACAGCTTGTGTACCTGCGAGATGCCTCTGATGCGTACACCAATGACTTTCACGAGGGAAACGCAAAGGTAGTGGAGTATTTCAGTGGAATAGCGAAGGTTACTGGCACCCTCGGCACAATACCTTTTTAGCGAACACTCTACTTTCAAAAAATATTATACTTAAAATAAACCCACAAGCTCATAAATAAATAAAGTAAAATAAATTAATAGGTATAAAAAATTTAGTTTAGAAAATAAGTCCAAATTTTGAAACGCATATGTTCATCTAGCATCACTATAAAATACCTATTCCTATTTAAATACGCAGTTTAAAAACAAAACAAAAACAAGTAAGAAAGTTACAATCGGCTAAGGGCGACAGTGAGATACCGTTGCTTCTAAAATATTTATTGATCTGCTTAAGGCAGATATGGCCAGATAAATTAAACAAATTGAACGACAAATTTTATTATTGAGTTATCATAATTAAGATGAATAGTGAACCAAAAATGACCATGATCGGGTAATAATCAGAATTACTTACAGTGCACCTATATCGTCCGAAACAAGGGATCAGAACAAATTTGAACAGAACAATTATTCTAAATATAATATATAAATAGGCCTTAGCTGATTGTAACATTCATATCTGATGATTTCTGTGAATTGATCAACTCTGCTGATAAATATATTTATGTTCACTCAATACTGCATTTTTGTTAAGTTTAAATTATAACTGTGGGTAATTTTGCATCAAAACCTGTATTGGGATCATATTGAAGTACTGGTGGTACCTCTGATTTTTATTGAATCACGACTTTTTTCAAAATAACAAATAACGAAATTGCATTGCAAAATATCAAGTTTTAGGGCTCAAGTAGAGTTAACGAGTACCATCCTTGATCGTTTATATGTTACATTAAATATTAATTTACTGAATGAACGCTCGCACGTTGCAATTGATACTGATATCGTCAGGAGTATTTGAAGTGCTCCTTTCGGGTTTGGAAATTGCCCTACGAGATTATAAAAGTAAGAAATTCTAATGGATTTTTAGGTTTAAGTTCTTATCTCCAGAGTACCAATTAGCACGAATTTATTTCGATAACAATTTCTATTCGATCTGTATTATTCCCCCAAATTTTTAAATTGTGTTTCAAGGTCGTTAAAATTATCCTTCTTTAATAATGTTGCATAAGAACGGTTTTCATAACGCTGAACATTTCACTTTCTGTTGGAAAGACCAACATTTCTTGCCAATTCTCCAAGCATTTTGCGGCATTGTTTGTATTGTTGTATCAATATCCAAATTTTCACAAAATTAGTATATAGTTCTACTTTGTGGTCTAGTCCATTGACGATAACGCTATCAGCTTGTATTCGCGATATCCAACGTTATTCAGATTCACCCTTGACAGATTTTGTTAAAGCGTTTGTTAATTAGTTTCATAAATGAATTACTCAGGCAGGGATGCGTCAGGTTGTGGAGTTATAGAGTAAGTAAATGAGTAAGGGTTATGATTAATGTAAACAATTACAATTAAAAAATAATAAAATAATGGANAAAAGGTTATGATTTGTCTTAAGAACACCGGACTACTTTTAAATGGTAGAATGGTATTTGTTCAGGTAAGTATAGTCCTGTCGTACATCGAATATGGGTATGCTACTTTAAATACGAGATTGAAAAGATCCGACAGATAAGGGAGAAAAGTTTTAAGACAAGGAAGCAAGAAGGTTAAAGAAGCTGCATACGAAAGGGTTATGATTAATGTAAACAATTACAATTAAAAAATAATAAAATAATGGATAATTTGATAAAGGCAAGATATTGATAAATGTAGGGTTTATCCGTAAAGAGGTCCTATAAAATTAGACCTTTTTTATATTACGCTTAAAACAGCTGTTGATTCCCTTTCCAGTGCATTCAAAGGGATAAAAAATAATTTTTTTTTTTAATTGAGAAAACATGGTTGCGGTTTATGGTGAATGCAATTTACATCTTCGGTAAGTAATGCGGCTTCAAAAATATGCATTAAACGAAACAATAAATAATAAAAAATAGAAATAAAATTAAAATGTGTTTAGCGCATCGCTGAACTTACCATTTTCACGCTGCCAGTAATTGATGGCTTTTGGTGATGCCTCCACATTGCAAATTAACGTGACATCTGTGAGTACAGGTGCACCGACCAATTGATTTGGCACTTGCACCAGCGGATGAACTAGGAAAACCAAAATAAAAGAAAAAAATATTGTTTAAATCGAAAATAAACTAAGCCATATGAAAGTAATTTTTCAAAGAAACATGCACACAAACGAATAAAGCCAAGAACTAAGCACTCACACACAGTACCGACACCCATTCTAGAAAACCAACATAGGCGTTCACAGTTCTAAGGCAATTTCTTTGCTCGCAAGCCATAGACTTGATGTGATTTTAATTGAAAATTGAATTATTTTGTTTTAAAAGTTCGCATTTGGAAAAAAAATAGATATGCCGAAACCAACAGCGGCGAAAGAGGCAATAGAAAAACTTGGAATATGGAAAACTCTTACATCATTGGCTTTATTTGCAGCATTTTATTTTTGCAGCTATTGTTGTTGTATGGCCATATGTGGCGCTTTGTGCTGTTTCGTTTTGATTGTTATCCTTGTTTTTGTTGTGTGCACACATTTCGCTTATTCAATGCAGCATATTGGCAATATTTGGTTCTTAGTTTGTTGCCGTTAAATATTCTTGTTATGTTCTTCTATGGCATTCATGTTTTACGTTTTATTTTACTATTTTTGTTGATTTCATGTTATTTTGTTTTTGTGGTCCAGCTTTAGGTAAACCAAAAAGTAACCAAACTCTTAAGTCATTATTTTTGTTGGCATTGGTTTGTTAGCGGTTTCTGCTCCACACTTCCTGCTATATATGCCAACAACATAGAGCGTGTGTGTATGTGTGTGTTGAACGTTTATCAATTTATTGAACTTTACTAGGTTCCTTATCAATTGCATTTCTTGCTTGGATACTATTGCTGCATTATTTACACCAAACAGCTGTGCACACATTTTTGCACATTGCTCTTGTTTGTTTGTTCGCTGACCATCATCATTAAATCGAATTACAGTAATTATAAATTAATTTAAGAAGTTGTTGTGTTCGCTATGCTGCGTCACCAAGAGTGACAAACATTTTCATACATAATAATAATTCTCTGTAATATTACGCGGTGAGGACAAAGCATGGAATACCAAAAATATATGCGATGATTAAAGCAGCAGAAACTGGAATAGAAAGTTTCTGAACTGCCTCAATTCAGCCAGTTTATGTAGGATATTATGGGTTCAAAATGACCATGCTCTAATATTGGCCGAATCAACGTTATGAACAAGGATTTAGTAATGGATATGTCCTGGAATTCTTAAGCTCATATTTTATTTACTCGAAGAACTGATTAGGCGCTGATGGCCATCAAAGGAATGTCCCCGTTTAAGGACAGATCCTGTTCTAGCCGAATTCCTAAAAAATCTAAATACGATCAAGCAAACATTCGCTAAGGTGATAGTTTGTGATGCTGTGGATCTCCGGCAAAATCTCATTATATATCAGTTCTTTCTGTTTACTTCAAGATGAATGGAATTTTACCAATTACGCTCGTTATTAATATCTTCTTGCAGATGATAAAAGGACCTAGCAAACCAAGCGTTCAGCGTAAAGGAGTATTTCCAAGTTTTTTGTGACTAGCAGTAAGTCGTTTATGAAAAACAAAAAGTATATTGTTCCCAAATGGCTGTCTTGAGAAACACCAGGAAAAAGGAGAACAGGATTTTTTGATGAAAACCTACCTATCCCGATACAAATTTTAAAACCACACTTTTTAAAGTTTCTGAACACGCAATTGATGATTGGCCGAGTCAAAATTTTTGTGAATTCCAAAAGTTGAAAACCGTAGTTTCCTTAACCAATGAAGGTAAATGGTAAATGATATATGCAAATTACCTAGGGATCACGCTCAGTTTGGTTATGCCACGGTTGTTACACACTTCACGTCTAGGGCCCATTTTGTGAAAAGCGTACATAACTGATTTCTCCCATTCCATCAGACATCCGCCATTTTTTTGTGACAAATAAAATAAGCGATATAATGATACAGTCAGTGTTTCAGAACGAAATATAAGCCAGGTAATAGTGCATATGTTAAATTTAGACCTTCATTGTGAATCAAAGGCCTGTTCGATCCATATGTACTTGTGAAATTTTCCACTCTCAATGATAAGACGCAAATTATGTTACAAAAATATCACAAGCTGAGGTATCAAGTTGTTTAGGTCCTTAATTAGCTTATAGCTGCATGCGTTGACGCTTAAGTTTTTTT
>JXOS01013368.1:1887-12671 GCA_001015075.1 Cirrula hians
ATATTAATACATTTTTATTTATTTGTGAAATTAATTAAAATTTAAGTGAAAATAAATTCTTTCTCAACTTAAGATCATAAATAGACTTAATTATTTAATTAAGTCAACAGTATTAAAAATAATATAATGATACAATAACGAATATTGCATTTGAAATACCAAAACAGAAGAATTTATACCTATTTTGTCGAATGTTATATTAATCAAATTTATAAAAAAAATACTTAAATATTCAGTCAGTAACCGGCGCATAAGGAAATTAAAGAAGAGGGCTATTGATTAATTATTTGAAATGCTCGTTTTCATTGGCTGAGCCAAGGTCATCTACTAAATATGCACCCAGGATCGTATTTTAGTATGGTGAATTAAATATATTAATATTATTAATATATAACACATAGCTGAACTACGAAATTATTATACGGCTTAGATATTTATTTAACTATAATATACTTTTATAAATTATGGACGAAGAACGTATATTAAAAAATTCACTTAATTCATTTGCTGGAAAAAAAGCAATTAATTCGATGATCTTCCAACGTGATTTTTGCTCTTGAAGTTATTTTAAACAAATAACAAATTTTGTTAGCATTGGAACACTTTAATAAAGAAAAGTTTTTAATACTTAACGTATTTTAACGTATTTTTTGTATTTAAATTAAAAATTGAATTTAAATGCTATTTTAGAATCATTGCTTCCTAATATAGGTACAATGATGCTAAAATTTATATTTTACCATCGAAAAAGTTTTTCTTAATATCGCACAGTACAACTGCATGTAAATGAGAAAAATATGCCTGTAAAGGAAAACTGCAGTGGGAATGTGTGGTGCAGAAAAGTTCTTTAAGAAGCCAAATCCTCTCCCATGAAATCGCATAAAAAATGGATTTATTTTGGACGCTCTCTCAANCCCATGAAATCGCATACAAAATGGATTTATTTTGGACGATCTCTCAAATTGACAGCTGTGTATTTACTGTATTATGCTATGGCTTAAACGTAATGCAGCCAAAAGAGATGAAAGACACGTAATTTCTTAACTTGGATTTATTTTGCTCTTTTGTTAAGATTAACTTTTTGACTCTTATTAAAATTGTTTACGCCTTTCAATGCGATGATGTTAAAAAGAAAATTCACTTTCCATAACATTCAACTTTCCTCTGACGTTTTTGAGTCATCTGTTATACAAAAGTGAAATGAAGCAAACTGTAGTGAGAACGGTCAATTAATAAATAGAATTCATGCATTTGTAGTAGTGCTGTTATGTAAAATTAAATAAGGAAACTTCTACCAAGCAGAGTATAAACTGACAATAGTATAAGGATTTGAAGAATTTTTTTTTGAAATTTCTGGTAATTCTATGTCATCCAGATATTTACAATGGAATAGGTTTAATGCAAAAACCGTAAACTTGATAGTAGCTTTGCTGATGTAAGACTTGAATAATAATTAAAATTGTTTAACTCAAACCGTTATAAAAAAATTCAAGGCCGAAGCTTCAAAGATATTGGAAGACAGAAAACAAAATTGTCGGTTTATTAAGTCATGCCATATAAACAGAAAATTTTATTAAACATATATTATTATGAACACTTTCTTACCAAAATCAATGTATTGATATTAATTATATCAAAATTAATTGGAAACAACTTGAAACTATGAATGAATAAATTAAAATCAATTATGAATACATTATTAATATAAATTAGTGAAAAAGTTTTGTTAGTAATTATATCATTTTTGTATGATGTTCTTAAAACGTTTTCAGTTTTAAAGTATTCCATTATTTTATCAGATTTACATTTCGTTTATTTTGATATATGTACTAATAATGTTAGAATTCAAGAATACCATATACTATTTAAAAAAATCGAAAAGAACATACAAAAAATAAAAGTTATTCATATTCAGCTCTAAAAAATCACACATAATGAAATGTATTAAAATAAAAATACACTATATTCACCTATAAAATGGAAAATAAAAGATTAATTCCAACCAAATTGCATCTCAAATGATCGTTAATAGGCATAATAATTTTATGTCGATTATCATTAAATGTCATATTCAATTCTTGCGTGAAATAAACACTTATTTCATTTTAAAATTGGGAGAAATATGACGTCACCTGAAAATTTATCTATTAATTTCAATTGGACTGTGTGGATGATTTGTAAACAATTTGGACTATTATTAAACAACTGTAAATAATAAAAATAGATGCGAATTTCTAACTGTTGAAACAATGTTTTTGTTGATTAGATATAAACTCAACCTCTTTAAATTGTTGTAAATTGAAAATTTCGTTCTTGTTCGCTGTTTTTCTTAATTTAATGAAACTCTGATTATCCTCTAGGAAATACTAAACACTTTAATTTTAGCGAACGCTTTGAAAATATTGTGAATATGAAGGCTCAATGTATGAAGTGAAGAGGACTCTGCAGTTTATAAAATAACACTTTATTGTATACTTCATTCCAAATATCAATAAATTAGATTGCATCATATTAAAGTATATAATGATTTCTAAACTTTAATAACTATTATGATATGCTTTTTCAAAAGTCGCATATGATTTGTGCTTTTTTCAAAATTATTGATGATTTTATTGCTATTTACTTATATATTATAATCAAGATTTTTTTAACCAACAAAGCTCAGTTTACAATAGTAATGAGTAATTAATTTTTGAGTTTGTCAACAATTATCCCAGTTACAATAAGCCCTATTATCACAGCGATTATAAGAATGTATAGAATTTTACGTCGATAATTTTGGCGATGAGTAGCAGCTTTTAATAATTCACTTTGTGCCATTTCAACTTCCACAGCAGCATTCTCAATACTTGTTTCGATTCGACCTGTGAAATAAAATTTGGTTAGATTAAAAACGCAAATATGAATGTTACAGTTGGCTCTGGCCACCCGTTTCCTGAAATTCTTTTGATGAATGCATGCTTTCTAATAAACAACAAAATAGTTATTTTCATGAAAATCAGTGTAATATGGATTCTGTTTTCATTGGTTTATTTAAATTTAAGAAACGATTACCAAAGCATTTGAAAAAATTGTAGATTCATGAACCAATAGAATATGCCAATAAAGTAATAATTTGCCATGTCTTATGTATAGGTTTTCGAAACGATTTGCAAATCTGCAGTACTTACCTACGGACTCTGCTTGTTCGTTCACAAGGCTACCTACTTTCTTCATTATTTCATTTACATCTAATACATCAGCTTCGATTTCTTTTATTTGCCTTTCGCGTTCCTGCAACATACTATACTCAAATTGTAAATCGACATTCATTTGCTGTTCCGCTTGTAATAAAGTAGCTTGTTCTGTTTCATGTTGCAAGAAGTTTTTAGTATCACCCTCGTTATTTGATCTCATAACATACGTTTCCTTCATACCAGCAGCTACTTCTTTTTGAAGCTTCGAGTATTTCCCGACAATGCCCTGAAAATCCATTGTTAGCTTTTCAAGTTGCAGTTTCTGTTGTTTGTCGCCACGGATTACAATGCCAGATAGACGTACTAAATCCACACTAATTTGTTCTATTTGCCGATTCGTTGTCATATTGTCACTATGCACTTTGATTTGAAGCTGAGGATTCCAGCTTTTGGGTGAAGCAAGTAGCTTAAGAGTTTTCTGAAGTTGCATGCATGTCGAATTCACACCACCTAAATTTTTGGCAATACTTTCACTCAGCTCCATAAACTCAGTACGGCTAACGCCTTCCCTACTAGACGATTCAGACACATTTGATGTTGACGATGTAGCGCCATAATTTGGTGTGGCACTAGCAGTTAAATTCATTTTATGCGACATATTATCTGAAAAGAACATGTAATTAGTTTACTGTAATAATTTCATCTGGAAGTGTTTTACTGTTATAGTATGTTACATTTTATTTAGGGAAATCCTAATTTATATTCCACTTTTCTCAAAATGGATTGCTTATTAATGGTAAGTAGCAAAAATATCACGATAACGATACCATACAACTGTTCTTGAAAATATGAATCACAAGCTTTGAAAATGAAAATACTCAAAAATAATAACAAAAACGCATCGTACTAAAGTGTGGCCACAGCTGTTGAGAGAGCAGCCAGAATTTACAATTTGCATGACATTTCATGAGAGAGGAAAAATCTGTTTTAGCTAACAACGCTAGACAAGAGATTATGATAAAATAAATTTTTGATTCGATGCAAATTAATAAAATATAAATTTTTTTTATTTAATGATTTAAGTAAAAGCAAATGTAAAGTAACCATAAAGTAACCATAATCAAAAGCAATTTAGAAAATTAGTATGTAGAGATATGCAATAAAATCTTTTATCTACCGTAATTGGGAATATTTGTTTAAATAAACCTTGAATTTATTCAAATTTTTTATAAACATTGCGTTATTATTAGGGTTTCTATAACAAACAGTTTATTTAATTCTTAATAGTTTTGTTAACTAATCAAATTCTTTGGACTTGCTCAGCTATTCCTACCGTTGAGACATCTTGGAATATCTGATCTGTTTCATGGTTTGTCTTGTTTTCCAACTACCCCCACTCGGACTGGAATCGAACTCCCTCCGTGCTGGTTCTGATTAATCCATGTGATCAGTAGAATTCGCCAGTGGAACTACTGGAGTTGAATTAATTTGACTATATAACCAGAATTGCGAATGCCCGCCGGTAATATATTTAGTTCAATGCACTCATGCTGTTTCGGTGACGCTGGCAGTCGTGCATGAATGGTTCAGCCATGGCACCGTGAGTATTAGTCAGATTGCAGTTGTTCTCGATGATCTATGCATTGTCCGTTAGATATTGATCTCTATTGTGAAGACAGTATGTGTTTGCACATAAGATTCACCTGGCAAGCCTTAGGTCGTAACCTTTTACTGCAACTTCTACTCGAAATTGGTTCTGCCTGGGGCATCAGAGTCTAAGCTGATCAGTCGATTAAATAAGGTGGATTCCACCGGTGTGAACGGTAGTAAAAAAAAAAATGTTTTAAAGGCTATTAAGGATGATTGAGTCGAATCATCCTTAAGGCAAGCTCTATACAGAAAAGGATGGTAATTGGTGCATGTAGACTCTCCTATGGCATCCCCAGCTGGAAGTGTTGGTAGACCACTAGGTAAATCTGAGGTTGCGTATGCGTTTTCTCATCTTAGATTGAGAAGAGCACCAAGACACGATGGTTTGAGTAGAGAGATATGTAAAAGCTTCTCGAGCGCCATCCATCACTTCTTGAAGACGCACATTAAAATTGTTTGACAGACAGTTTAGTTCCTTAGCCATGGAAGTCACGTGTGCTTGTGCTGATGAAGTCACCTGACCGATTGGGACCAACATTACATGTGCTCATACTTTAGCATTTGTCTTTTGCTACCGTCTATAATGCTGCTGGGGAGGATAGTGCTTGAAGGTTTGATAGATTCCCATACCAATCTCGAGTACGCAGTTTGACTCAAAGCAGCCTTCAGATGAATCAAGATGCGCATCTGAACATGCGAATCTGTGACATGCTTCCCGCATTTGGTTTCATTAGAGGATAAAAAAGCGAGCGAGCCCTCCGGTTTGTATAGTCCAACCTTTTTGTAGCCTGTGCTACTGACAGCGCACCAAAGTCTATAACCCAATGACTTCATCTTAATGTCAAGCAGGCTGGAGTGGTGGTGAGATCAAAGTACAGCGGTGACTTATAGTTACGTTAATACAAGATTGGCTGTCTGCTTACAGGCCAGAATTCCCCTCAGTCTTCAATGCATGAGATTTGAGCAAGACTGTAGACTACCATTGTGGTGCCCTATCAGAAGACTGGCTTTAAGTCCTTTTTGAGTGCCTGTGGCTATTCTTATAAAGCACCTAAAAAGTTCATTTCAGGATGTTTCTTCATTTCGCATTTGAGCACAGAAGTACCTTAAATAAAATTGGTATTCATGTTTGCCTTAAATTAATTTGAGCATTTTAAAATATACACTTTTTGAAATATTTACTTTTTCCATTCTATTTTATGTGGTATTAGAAACTTATGTTTATATCAGTCTTTATTCATCCTGACGATTTTGAATGGATGATGGTGTATCCTTTCCTATGCCCATTTTTGGTTACATCCTACATGAGTACATATATGAATGGTATATGGTTACACTGTAGCAGTGGTAAAAACTTGTTCGCGTTGTACACTTTGTTATTCAAATATTAAGGATTTTATCAAGGCAAAGCAAAAAAGTAAAATTGATCAACTTGCCATCAGCTGCCCATTTTTGGTTACATTCTACATGAGTACATATATAAATGGTTGTTGTACACTTTTTTATTCAAATATTAAGGGTTTTATCGAGGCAAAGCAAAAAAAAAAAAAAGTAAAATTGATCAACTTGCAATCAGCTGTTTTCTTGACTTCGGTAGTGTTAAACGCGCTTTAGTTAAAAGTTTTTGAACTGTTCTCTTAGCTTGCGTTACGTTGCTCGCTTTACGTTGCAATGTTTTCGTCGCCATACAATTGCAGACATTTCAACATTTTTTGACATTAGTAACTTTGTGTTGCTTTCGTTGCGTTTCCTGTATATTTCCAGTATAATAAGAGCAAAGTGCTGCCGACGAATTTCTCCGAATGAACTGGATAAAATTTATATTTTTTGGGATCAATAATGAAAGAAATATTGTTCTTTGTTAATAGCCAAATGCTATTGAAAAAGTATGGAATTTTAAGTGAATATTTTATTAAAAATTAACTTAAAGTGTCCAGCGTTGCTCTCACTTCATAGATATCGGCACAATTAAAGCTGCACAATGAAATCTTTTGGCAACAGATCGGATCTTTTTGTGTCGCAACATACTGTTTCGAACAACAATTTGGAAAACTGACTAATTAAAAAAAATCGTAACGTTAACTCAACTTCGTTTGTCAGAAACAAACTGTATGATGAAGAGTAACTGCTTAAAAAATTTTAACGAACATAATTTAAATTTTACATCAATTACTTAATTTTATAAAATCCAATCTATTGGCAATTAATATTACTTAATATTAGTTAAAGAAATTAAGATATTAAAGAAAATATTGTTGCAGCAAAGAAAGCTACACAATAAAATCGCATTGCTATTCTTCGGATCTTCTTTCGTCACTATATAGATCGATGACTTTTTTGTCAATATAATGATTATTTCAGATTAAACATTCATCTAAATTCAAGCGGTAAAAGTAATAACTGTACTTCAAATATTTTAAAACTTATAAATTAATCATGTTCATCATCTTTTTAAGATTTTTTTGTTACTTTTGTTTGAAGGTGTTGATATATACAGTGCATTTTTATGATCATGATGCATATGATCATGAACAAAGTCAGATCTTTTTGATCAACCAAAATCATTTTTTTCTGCTTTCAGATCGCATTGTTCTTTTGAATCAAACCGAAATATCTAATTTCGATATTTACAGCCGGTGGAGAGACAAATACGTGTTTGAGGATGTGTATCTGCCCACTTTACAGAATAACAGTACAGATGGTCAATTTTTAAGTTCATGAGCAACTTCGTAATTACAAATGGAGCGAACGAAAGAGGACGGCAGCACACTTGTGAGTAATATCACAAACACGATATTGTAAAAAATTCGAAGATGCATATCCTTATTATAGAGAGCTGTAGTGGCATTCTCAAAAATGATGTGTCAGTCTCCTTTTCCTTTGCCTTTTCTTGCTTGAGCGTCACTGTGTTATTGATGTTCTCTCCGCCGTTTTGAAAGAATTGTGCTTGACAGCAGAATTTGCGACATAAAAGAATCTTTTTGTTCTTGGTTTTACGTGAAATACTCATTTACTCTACTGATTTAAGTTATGCTTTCTTAAAATTTTGTTTTTAATTAAATTATAATTTATTTGCGTCAAGGTTGCATATAGTTACGTATAGTCATACTTATATTAAAAATTTCAATTTAAATTATTCTTATTCAATGTAAAAAATATTCGTTCCTTAATATAAATTTTAATACTTTCAAGAAAGAATTTTTTCAGAATGAACTTGTTTTNGTCCATTAAAATCAAAATTAAAATGATATAAATTTTAATACTTTCAAGAAAGAATTTTTTCAGAATGAACTTGTTTTTTATAATAATATTTTATTTAGTAAATTTTGTTGTACAGCACTCTGCTAGTTGCATTCACTTATTCACAAAAGAAGATAAGAAAAAAACAGTTTTAATCCGTTTTGAAGAAAACTGACTCTGTATTTTTAGACTGGTCTAAACGCTAGTGCGATGTGTGCACTTGGCGTAATTTGCGAAGACAACTGTTTGTACGTGGTAGAAACTTCTGCGAGAAATTTGTTTTCAATAGTTTATAACAATTGAACCAGATTTGAAAAAAATATGCACTGTTTCAATCAGATCAGGTTACGGGTAATAATATTGTTATCATTGTTTAATCTTATCAATTCTGAACAAATAACATGTTACTCTAACTATCGAATTTCATGAATAAATTTTTTTGCGATAAAGTATTGAGGCTAAAAATATTTTCAAATGAACAATAAAAGTGACAGACCAGCCCTCAACGCATTGATAAGAGAGTCTTAGTGATAAGCAGGCAATGTCTGTAATTCATGACATTTTGCATTCAAGCTAATCCAGTCGCTTGTTAATATTTCAACAGTTGAGTTTATTGTTCGAGCATTTCACTATCAAAGTGAGTTAACATCTTCGTATATATAATAATTTTCTCCTATAAATGCAATTCTTAATAGTATACTAATAAAGAGTGTTTATACAATTCAATGCTATTTTTTTCTGCATTTATTTAATTTTATGTTAAAAAATCAGTAAGTGAATAATATAAATTTTATCGCTTATAGAAATAGTGTGCATGCATTACATATATACATAGCATCAAAATTGCATACACACTTTACATGAATTGTTGGATTTCACTTATCTCTGTTAAAATTAATTATGATTGCAGCTTCAAGAAAAAAAATATTATAAAGATTAATTAAAACAAATTGATGTTGAATGCTTGGAAATACTTGTAATTGACTTTATTATATCAAAATTTGAAACCAGAACCATCTAATGATGCGGAATTATTTTATTATTTGATTTTATTTTATATTGACCATGTTTGTTTATTTTATATTTTTAATCGTTCAGAAATACATTAAATTTCACAATTTATAATTTTTATTTTTTATTTTCGTTAAGGCAATTTGCGTAGTGGCCTTAAGTTATTTGTTATTAACTGGCTTAACATTTTGCATAAACGATTTATATGCCTTTGCAAGTTTGTCTGTAATTGTCTGGAATAAAACGTTGAATGTCAACATTACTCCCGCGAGCTAAATTTTTATGCAGTTGCAAAGAAGGTGACATTCGCCATATTGTCGGAGAGAAATTGATGGGAGAGTAACATTTAACATCCTTCAGCCAATTCACTCACTGTCTAAAAATTTGATCTGGAATATATAATGTCTTCATATAACTATCAATTATTAGCATTAACAGTGTATACGAATCAGTGATGATATCTGAGAATCGTTGATAGCATTATTTAGATAGCTGAACATTCTCTTACGGACGCGAGAGTAATTATTTTTGATTATATGAGGTTTTAAAGTCTCTGTATTATTATATAAAATGTCTGTTAAAAAAAAAAAAACAATGTATAAAGAATTTTTAAAACCGATTTGACAAAAATAACGATTTCTTTCATATCCATAAAAAAAAACTCACGATACTAATTACTACAGACAAATATATTATATAAATAGCTCCCTGTTCTGTAAAAGATCAAAACTGATATCCATTCCGATCTTTTAATTTGATAAAATTTTGGACCGATACAATGTAATCTATATTAGAAGATGAATAATGTATCAAATGTATAAAATTGCTTTAGCAATTCAAAAGATATTCGCAAAGTTTAAGATCTTCAGTTCATTTTCAATCCAACATTTGGCGAAAATGCGGAGGCTAAAAGTTTGTTAAAAACTTTTTTTTCTGCGTGATATACCGATGGCATGTATTCAGAATTAACTATTTCTGCTATATCGAGTTTCTCATCAGGGTATATTCTTAAAATTAGAAGGATAATATTATTATGTTCACCTGATATTCTATAAACACGTGAAAATGTATTTAAACAACTGAAAATATCGTTATCATAATCAGTTCTTCTGATTGATTATTAGATTTAATATCAGTAATACCATTTTGAGATATAATACTTGTATATATATATATACTCGATTTAAGATCGTGCATAAATCGATTACAGATTTTTTTTACACTATTACACGCAAACGGATAGAATAAAAATTTCGTTCTTGGGAGAATAGTTTGCATTCGTTGTTCTTGTATCGGGCACACACGGCTCTGCAACTGTTCAGTGTATGCACAGCATATTTACGCACTGCTTAACGTGTACTTTCGATGGGCAATATAAAAAAAATTAAATTTGTTGTTTTAAATCTTTTTTCGGACAAAATTAGTTGGGGATTTTTTCCAACCGAAAAATATCAACGCATCTGTGAATTTGGCTATATACATAGGTATTTGAATATAATCAAGTATTTGGTGAATATTTTCTTCACCACACTATGCTTATACCGGTGTTTAGACAGTTCGCCAAAAGTCAAAGTCACAAAATACCACCTTCTTTGTATTTCGGCATGTCAAATATGTTGAAATTGCGAAAATGCCAAAAGGTAACAGTCAAGTTTTTATTTAATGTTCCTCAAATATAAATGTTTCTCTTGTTTTTTTTTTTTTTTT
>JXOS01013368.1:12742-25352 GCA_001015075.1 Cirrula hians
ATTGGTAACTGGGACAGAGATCTTGACAATTTCGAAAAATTTCGTTCTGATGGCCAAGTTGCTCGATGAAATAGGTTCTGTAAGGGCTTTTTTTAAGCTCTTAAATCCTATTAGAACTAATAATCAGAAAATGAGATATTTTTGTTGCAAAAAGCTGTCTGATTGAAATAAAAAAAGTGTATAATTAAGTCAATTTTCCCCTTTAAAAACCTTTAAAGTGGTTATGTTCTTTATGCTGAAGTTATTGTTGAACCATATTACTTTTGTTTTGGGCGTATGGCAAATTCTACGTAAAAGCATATATTTTAGGGACTAGAACAGGGTAAAATTTCTAGGTTCGTGTTAAAGACAAAATTGTCTAATTTATATTTTAGTTTGGTGGACTACTAGTTGCAAATCGTTCAGTGTCAACCCAAAAAAAAAAAGTAAACCCGCTATAAAAATGTAGGGCAAGTAGTATGCGGGAAGTTCATTGGAGCGGTAATGTGTGCAATAAACGCGTAAACCAAACAGAATATTTGTGAATTTGTGATTAGAATATATATATGTGTATACCAACAAATATAAAGAAAACATTAAATGTCTTTCTTACTTAAACATTATTCTGATTAAAACTTAATGCGCTTAAGATTTTGGAAAACACTAAATTTTGTGACTTTGTTTTTTAAGGAGATAATTTACACTGAATACATAAAATAATGAAATTTTAATGTATCAGCAGAATACACGTCATTTAAATCAGAAAAGGTTGAACCAATAAAGGAAATCAAAAGTAAAATTTTGTTCAATATACAAACTTGTTTAAGTTCATAACGGATTAATGTATCAATAAATTAATTATTAATTATAAAAATAAATTAATAATGAGTGGCAATAATGTGCCTATCAACTGGATGATCACCCTGATGCATTGCATAAAAATATAATGGTACCGGAAAACTATATTTTCGCTCATCACTTGGGACTACCAAAAATGTGATGATCAATTATTATTGTACAGAATACCATTCCAGTGTGAATGTTAATTGGAAACCCATTTTTAAATCATAGAATGTTACAAAAAAAAAAAATGCTATGTAAATATGACCATAGAAACTACAAAAATATTTTAACTGAAAATATTGTACAGCTGATATGATTTTTTCAATGCTCTCTTTTTTAAATGGTACTAATAGATGCCACTTGTATTTTCTTCCATAGCATGGCTTGTTTACAACAAACGAGTCGCAGTCTAAGGCATGTTAAAAGTCAATACCAACTTCATAAATATTGCAATTTTGCCAAACGGATGTCGAGCTATTTAATTGATCAACCGGAATATTCGTTCTTAAAAGACATTGGATTGGAAAGAAATAATCTTGGCGTTTTTGATGGAACTTGGTCGGGTAGCGGTGAGACATTGGATGCAATAGATCCAGGTACTGGCAAGCGTATAGCATCAGTGCGCATGGGTAGTCCAGCAGAAATGGAAAAGTGTATTAACGCAGGCACAAAAGCTTATAAAAATTGGTCAAATGTACCAGCGCCAGTACGTGGCGAGATTGTTCGACAAATTGGTGATGAGCTTCGAAAATATAAGGAACCTCTAGGAAAACTCGTCAGTCTTGAAGTTGGAAAAATTTATAGCGAAGGTCAAGGTGAAGTTCAAGAATTTATAGATATCTGTGATTACGCTGTTGGATTATCTCGTATATATGCCGGACAAATTATTAACTCCGAACGTGAGCAGCATACAATTCTTGAGGTCTGGCGACCACTTGGGCTGGTAGGAGTTATTTCAGCATACAACTTCCCAAATGCAGTATTTGGTTGGAATGCAGCCATTGCATTGGTAAATACTTATGTCTAACACTTTAAGGGATGATTTTTATAATTCTATGGATTTAAGGTAACAGGTAACAGCGTCCTTTGGAAAGGAGCGCCCAGCACCTCTCTTGTATCAATTGCAACGACCAAGATAGTTTCTGAAGTTTTGAAGAGGAATACCTTACCACCAGTCATAACCATGTGTCAAGGAAATGCGACAATCGGCAAACAACTGGTGTCTGATAATCGAATTAAACTTGTTTCGTTTACTGGTAGCTGTGCAACTGGTCGTGAAGTCGGTATTCAGGTTCAATCACGTTTTGGTAAATCAATTCTCGAACTTGGAGGAAATAATGCATTGGTCATTAATGACGATGCTAATCTTGAAATGGCACTGGAAGCAGCGCTCTTCGGTTGCATAGGCACTGCTGGCCAACGGTGTACAACGACACGGCGCATTATTGTGCACGAAAAACTTTATCAGAAATTTGTGACAGAACTAGTAAAAAAATACAAACAGGTATATTGAGAATCTGAATGTGTTTATCCGTTGTTAATTTTTTTCTTTTCCGAAGGTGTTCGCAAAAATTGGTCATCAATTGGATCCAAACAGCCTTATAGGTCCTGTGCATTCCGAAACAAATATCAATAGCTTTGAAACCACAGTTTTGGAAGCTGTAGCGGCAGGAGGAAAAGTTGAAATAGGTGGTAAAAGAATTCTTCGGGAAGGTTTCTTCGTAGAACCTACAATAATCACTGGACTGTCACATGATTCACCAATGGTTCACAGGGAAACGTTTGCACCAATTGTTTACATTATTAAAACAAAATCAATTGATGAAGCTATTGAATGGAATAATGAAGTGGAACAGGGACTATCTTCGGCCTTATTCACAGAAAACATTAACATTGCTAACAAATGGATTGGTGCGCAGGGTTCAGACTGTGGTATTGTCAACATTAACACAACAACAAATGGCGCTGAAATAGGTGGTGCGTTTGGTGGTGAAAAACAAACAGGTGGTGGTAGGGAATCTGGATCTGATTCATGGAAACAATATTGCAAACGTGCTACTGTCACTGTCAATCACTCTGGAAAACTAGCTTGTGCCCAAGGGGTAGTATTTAATGTTGAATAATATTATAGACTTTGTTATACATTTTGTTATATGAAAATATTTTTCTCAAAATAATGTTTAAATAAAATTGCAAGTTTCAACTGGCATTATTTCCAAGTATTGCATTGGTGAAACACGAAATTAAAAAAAATATAGATTTGAGTATATACTTATGAGTTCTAGATGTGAAAAATTTAGGTTTCAGTATGTATTATAGGCATAAGTGTAATTTTCATAAAAATGAAAAATAAAAATGCATATTTGTAAGGTGACTAGTCGTATGTTACTTAGCAATTACAATTAGTGGAACTACCAAATTGTAGAAACAAATCTTTCATTTCTTCGTGTTTATAAATTTGAGTTTTTGTGTTGGAAACAGTGTTGCCACGTTATACGATAAATATATATATATAAAAAATTCGAATTCACTGTTAAAAAATTAGCGACTAACAAAGGCCTTTGACAAGCAGAAACGATGTATTCGTTTAAAATTGTATTTCATATTCCAGCGAAAAGAGATGAAAGTTCACTTTTTCATCGCGCTTATCCGATCGGAAACAATTTCGGTATGTGCATCTACCTTTTACTCATGAGGTTTATGAAATAGGTATTCACACCAGGTGTATTCCTAAACGTTGCTGAACTTTGGGATTAAAGCGTTTTTAAGCATGTTGATTTAAGTTACAATTTCGAGCGAAATCAATTTTAAGCTGTACAAATGAAAATGCAATTTCTGGCTAACAAATAAACAAAAAAAAAAAAAAAAAGTATAAGATATTTGATAAATATTAAACAAGGAATTTTATTTAATTGTTGCATCTCTTTGAAATTGTATGGGCCTTTGACGTCGCTCACATTATCAGCAAATGGTTTGCTGAACTGTTTCATATCAGAAATTCACGCTTGTATATATAACATTTGCTAAGCCAAACATCGAAACTTCAATACCTCCCAATATAAACAATGCCATTAGAACATAATTGATGCATAAATACTGTAAACATTTCTAACAAAGCTAAATGAAATAAAAAAAAAGTTTGCTATTGCGTTTAGAGTTTGAGTTACTGTTATGGAAATAAAAGTATATCTTAATATTTAAATATTTTGCATATATGACGATTCGCACGCAATTGGCAGTTAATCAGTAAATGAAGCAGAAAACAAAAGTACTAGAAGGCATGTACAATGTTCTAGAAATCCATTAAAAGCAGAACATCTCGGCGGTATTCCTATGTCACTATCCTGACATAATAAAATTCAGAGTTGCATATGTGATTTTGGATTAGTAAATTTGCAAAATCGTCAAAAATCAAAGTAAACATGCGTATGAGCAGCATCAAGGCTGGAAAACTGGAAAAACCTACCTAATGCTGGATATAGTGTCAACGGAATATACGCGAGTAGTTTCCATAAATAATTTAATCATAGGGAATTGTTGGAGACCAGCTAATCTCCACGTTGTAAACAATGCTACGTGATTGAACTGCGCAAAATATGAATTAGCTGAAACAACGATTTTATTCTCTTGAGCGGCAAAGTGTACACTAATTTAGGTTTTTTTTTTTTTTGTTTAAATTATTAGAAATTTTATGCGCAGTTGACAGCGTTTCCATAAGCAGCAAAAATAAATTTACTGAACTGCACTATTTACATAATTTTCGCGTGTTTACGAAGTCGGCATTACCTCCAGCATAAACCTTAGACGACTAAATGCTTTATTATCATATTCTTAAATTTATAATATACCAGATTTATTTTAAGCTAGGAAAGGGTAATTGGTTTTTCGCTTTGCTTAAGCCACTTGCTGAATTTTTTTTGCATTTATGGTTAAAAATATTAAAATGCTTTTGATTTATTTATAATAAATACATACCTTGCATGTTATCAACTTTGTGAATGATCCTAGAATATAATTTTTCATTATTTTGCAAATTATATTTTTTATATTATTTCTAACAATTTTACTTCAATTTAATTTTGGTGTCGAATTTAAGATCCCAAATGATAATTTCATTTGAAAATATAAATATATTTTACTACTATTCTTTTACAAGAAAATTTGTATTGTAATTTACAACACTCCTTGTTTTAATTTTAACAATTAGCCATAATCCCCACTTGCATTGTCTTGTTAATTTGAATGTGGTTGAAAATTTTAACATACACATTATAAAAAATATATTATGTGGATAGCTGTCTTAATCACCATCATGCAGCATCTGTGTATGCGAAGTTGAATTGGTTATTATATTTTCCTCATCCGAACCTACTAACGATCCAACAGTTAGTTGTGTTGTTATAATTTCTGACGTCGAATTACGTGTAATGTCACTCATGCAAAAACATTTTTATATAATATTGTGAATTGGAATGTTTTCTGAAACGGAAATATGTTATATCGTAAGCTTTCATAACTAAAATTTCTCTTGTACGCTTAAAATGAAGGCATACTTCGTTATAGAGATATTGAAATTGGGACTGTAGTCAACTAAACACGGTTAATCTGCTTTGGGAAATTTGTGTACGTTTGTTTCTGATGTTAGCATATATATTCAATTGAAGAAATCTTCTAACATTTATAATATATGTTTAGAACAATGTTTTATTTATTATCACAATAACAAGGTGTAATATCTTTAAAATTGCCTTAATTTTAATATTTTCATAAAATTTATAACATAATTTTTCGAATTTTTTATTCTTCATTTAAATTCAGCTGTTTGTTTAATGCCATAGTAAATTCATAAAGGGGATTGCCTTACACTCATGTTTATTGGTTTTCCATGATACTTTTAACGTTGGAGGAAGTATAGAAGCATACGAAAATTTGGGTTATGATAATTTCAAAGTAAGGATAACATTGACTTTTAAATCTATATAAAACAAGAAAATTTAATTACTGCTGAATGATTTAACATTGTGACTTAACAAAAGAGTGTCGGAAGGCTCATTGAAATATACCTAGCCATGTCTATCTTTCTGTTCTGCAAAATAGTCACTTAAATATTTTTTTTATTCCATGCAGTACCTTTGTGAAAATGAACAAAATCGTTATATTTGGGTTTAAGCGTTACGATAAAGTTGAAACAGATTCAAGTTATGCGCAGTTCAACGGCGTAGCATTAGGGGCTCTAGACAACCAGAATGAAGTTCTCATGTGGAAAGCTTTTTGGTCTTTGGTCTTTTAAAATTATTAAAAATCTAATTTGTAGCGAGGGTGGTAAAAAAAACCAATTTTCTCTAATTCACATATATACAATAATATATTCAACGCTTTTAACTATGCGGATCTTCGTGTTGCATATATTCATAGATTACAGTACAAGATGTTATCAGCTACCTCAAGAGGCTGCGGTGTTCCTAGTGAACTCAGACTTAACTTTCTAGAACAAATATAAATAAATAAGATCCCAACCCTGGCTTATAAAATAAGAGATAGTACAAATGTTTATCTAAGAAATAGCTACACATGAAATGAATAAATTGTATTAATGTACAAAGTATTGTCCGTCACACTTTTTTTTAACCATTCAGGTAGCTGGCGAATCTCATAGCGAAATATTCCGGAACCGTTCGCTTAGCTTCCGCTTTGATCTTTTCGCTCGATAAAAGCAGTTCATTATACACCACAACCAGCTGGTCGCATCAAATACACATCATAATCTTCTCGTTATGAATTCGCAAGTAATGATAAGGCATGGCCGGCCATACGTTTGCCGACATTTTCGATTATTGTAATGGACCCACTTTTGATCCCATGTTACAATTCAATGCAGAAACCCCTTTCGTTTTTGCCGTGGAAACAGTTTATCACTTCAGTTCATATAGTACCAAATTTCGTACCTTTCGGATTATTGGCATTACTTTTAAACGATGGCAAATCACATATTGCGAATAACTTCCGACAGATTCGTTCAAAGAGTACGATCACACTAATCTCCTATCAAAATACGATGACTTTCGGCAGCTGTTTTCTCCATACTGAACGAATACAATAAAACTCCCAACAAAACACATGATTCGGCAGAAAAGTAAACATTTTCGGAGCACTCAGACTCAATGTTGCTTACACTTCAGCAAAATGATGGCTTCTGAATAAGAATGCGTAATCATGACACTTCAATATGGCACTGTAGCCAGATGAAACAATAAATAATAAAAGAAGTAGAAACATCTGTTATGAAAACCACTGCAGCTTATTTCTATACCTAATATGATAAAAGACTCAATATAACTTATTTCAGATGGACAGGTACCTTTCTATAGCAAGATTTTCCCCGCATTCGCAAAAATAATAATATCAGACTACATTTTAGACCGGGTTGGCATATGGTGAGAAGATTTACAGTTCTGCAATAATGTTCAGTAAGATAAACTAAAAAAGTACCAGCTTTATTTAATTTTCTTCCAACGTTTTGTCTGTCTTGCAGACTTCGTCAGAGAGTTTGTTTTATTCAGATTCTATGAGCAAATGTTTGCATTAACAGCGTGTGCAGAAATGAGTACGTAGCTGTTTTTTTCTGTTCTATAAGACTAAAATAATAAATAATAAGGAAAATCGAAATATTTATTTTTATTTATTTATTTATTTATTTTCTTTTTTGGAGCAATTCTTAATAAAACAACAAAAAGTTGGTAAATGGAAAAAATGAATTATGTATTGATTTCTTAGTGCCGGTGTATGTCCTCCTTGTTTTATCCTTAGACTTTCTAATGTTGGAAACGCATAGGCAAAGTAGCGCAAGCAAAGCAAAACAAACAACGCCGGCAAAGCGTATAACCCAAAAAAAATATTGCCGAGCAGATAGGAAAAACTTTTTTCGCGTTGAAAATAATTTTTTTTTAATATTTAAAACTAAGCAAAACAAAACATATGGATGTTCTAGATTATTAAAGTGGCGTTCTTGTAATTTTAAACACTTTATTTCTTTGCAATAATTATTTTTTTAATATTTAATATAAACTCGTGTCCATGGTGAGTTCGCCAAGTAAACTTGATTAGAAAAAGTTCGATATTTTCAAATTTGATTTTTAAATATAAAATTAATAATTCAGGAGCCTTTTTTGGCATACAAGGATGGATAGAGTGGTCTATGATGTTTTACATCCTCTAACTGTTGGAAAGGATGTCCAAAGATTCAATATGACCTGCAATTCCACTAGAGTAAAGACTTCCTGTAACTTTATCGTAAGGCTACAAATTATGTTCTTAGTTAAATTTTTTGCATTGTATAATAAATTAGAGGTATCTGTAGCAAAGCGTTAGCCACAAGTAAGTAGTGTAGAGTTTTCAAATGCTCATATTAACGATAAGTAAAATTATACTCGAAGCTTGTGAAATCATCTGGGACACGCTATGAAAATTTACGTTTCACCTACCCAAAAAAAGTGAATATCAATTGCTACTGATTTCCATAATTAGTGGGATTTGCCTAATTTTATTGAAGCTGTTGATGGCAATCATATTAATATTAAAACGCCCACTCGCTTCTTTAATTAATCCACTTCCATAAGGACATTTTTGCGCTTTAAATTCTCTACTAAATCTCTCCCATAAACTTTTCCATCTGGTAAAATAATTTTTATCCACAAATATATTTCCAACGCTAATATTGCAAATAATTTAATTTTATAAGTTTAAGCTGTTTCCATTTTTTTTTATATTTTTTTATTTTTTATCCCGAAGATGATATGGCGTACAAAACAGGATAAGCCCGAATTTCTTCTATTTTAAATTAAAATAAATAAATTTTTTTCAGAATTCATTATTTCTTACAATTTAGTTGTATTGCTATTTAAAATTTATTTTGCACATAAAATGATGTCGAAAACGATAACTTTATATCAGATGTTTGCAAAACTTTTCAATCATTAAACACGGTAAAGTTAAAACTTGTTCAACTTTTGACTTTGCTTGCGTTGCGTTCGTTCGTAAATTTCAAATTTTTCGATATTCGAAACCTTGCGTTGCTTTCGTTGCGTTGGCTATGTGTTTCCAGTACCGACATTCTTCTTTTTTTTTTAGATTCAATATTTAGTATTTAATAGTCAGATGTATAGCGTAACTCTTACATATGTTGTCCAATATTTGTTCTGCTTATTGTTTTTTTTTTTTTTTTTTTTTTTTTTTTTTTTTTTTTTTTTTTTTTTTTTGGTTCTTCTTTTTAACTTAAATTAATTTTTGCTGTANTGGCTGCTTCCTTTGCGTTAACTTCTATATTGGTTTTGAAACAGCAAATGTTAATTTTTCTTGTTAGTAGCTGTGAACAATTATAATTAATAATTCTGCCTGATGCCGAAGGTTTTCTGTACAAGTCAAATTTTTAAAAACGCTGTAAATGTTTATTATTACTAGCTAAAGTGAAATTAATTTTGCTATTTTGTTTAGTCAATCCATGTCCTTTCTGTCGCAAGGATTTTGCGATTATAAATATAATATTAATTCCTGAATTTGTCAAATTGCTAATGGTCTGTTGTAGTATTTAGTCAAGATGGATACAAACGTTGAAAGTCCATCCATAAAAAACATTTTTTTTTTAAGAATGTATGTATACTATTATATTGTTCCATTTTATTTTATTATTTTATTTTAATTTCCAAGTATGTGAATATATTTTTGAAAAGTGATACTACGTTAAATGATACAAAGGGGTTATCTATTTTGTATGTTCTATTCTCTTTGAAACGTCAACAAGGTGAAAAGTATTTTAAATTTGAAGTATCAGTAACATTCAATTTTTTTTTTTTAGTAAATTTCAATTTGTGTTAACTCTATGTATTTTCACAGATTGCACTATGGCATGATAGTAGGGTAGAATATTTATGTATATATATATATATACAACACTCCCTCAGGAACTAATAAATCGGGTGTAAACAGTTCTCTTATGTGATTAAATAGAGGGATTTTATGGACAAAAATTGAAATTGAAACGGCATGAGGTATGCTATGTGGTCAGAATTGAATGATTTATTTGCAGTTCATCGCAAACTTCAATATCTCAATGGTGTTTGTTAAATTAATATAATTAATACGAGTGTACATAATTGGCCAAAATTCGTGTTATAGCCATAAGGCTAAGATCGAAATCATAGCTTATTTCGTTATACAATTTCGCAACTGCAATATAGAGCATAATAAGTCTATCTTCCCAAGCCCGGGTGTATTATGAGCTTTGCAAAGTATGTAATAGACCGAAATCATTTTCGAGAATACGTGCAAAAGACAAAGAGATAATCATAAATAAGAGCAATCATTTGATCACCGCTCAATGGTTACGATAACTTCTGATGATTTAGCACAATGGAATATTGTGGGTGGTATGCTCAGACAAGGATAGTTAGACACATGCAAGACGAATCAGACTCGCGTTCTGCGAATGCTCAACCACAACCACCAATTGATCGCTTAATTAAAATTTTCAACGAATTTGTTTGCAAAAGTGCTCCAAAGATAACAACTGATAAAAAAACCGGGAATAATTGTTTGATTCTCATTTTGATTACAATTTTCCAAAAAAATTCACGTCGTTTAATTGACCGTAAAATAATTTTACGGCTGGCACCTGCAATATATTAATAACACAGTTACCACAAGTCATAAAATGAAAACAGTGCCAATCGTACGACAAAAAGTATGAAATGGCAAATTTATCTTTGGCAAGGCCACAGATCAGATACCCTCCACCATCATCTGAGCATTCTTCAATAAGTAATTTTTTTCTATTTTTAAGAAGAAATGTTTCATATTACTTCTAAGTATTTGTAATTATTGACATTTACTTCATTTCATTTGGAAACTGTAATTCAAATTCCACTTATGCATACCTTTTTTTGAGGAATGGTTCTTTTGTAATATTTATTTAAAAACCTTTGACAAGGGTATGGCAACTTGCTGTTTTCTTATTTTTTTTTGCTTATGTTAGACTATGCTTATATTTTAAGTAACAATTGGATATAATAAAAACCAAAATCATACTAATTGGGCATTTCGTATGGGAGCAATATCTATAATATATATCGGTCATGATCATTTTCGGTACAAACTATTTTTCATTTTTAAAATATTATGCAGAAATATAAAAATTTATTAACATATCTTCGAAAGAAAAAGTAACACAGGCACGGCCATAAGTTAAATCCACCCGCTTTGTATGTTCGACACCCAGGAAGATAAACGTACTAATAGGCAAGTATTTAAGCCGACACGGCAAGGTCCAGTTCTGAGGCGATGCCATTAATCCTTTTAATGAATTAAAATTCTGTTACAGACTTAATATACCCTCTTGTGGAGGGTATAACAAGTTTGCTTGGGAACCACGTGATATTGTATAATTAATTTTTTTCTCTTTATTAAATCGATTAGCAAATATGATCTTTTAAAACATATATTAATTGTACGGCTAACTAGTAATTGATAAGCAAAACAAGTTTTTACTTAATGCGTTAGTCAGACAGCTTATCAGCAGAAAAAGTATTTCGTTATGCTATTATTACTGAATTGACGAGTCTTCAATAATGAACATTACAAAAGAGATGAACAATCAGAGTTTCATATTAAAATAAATTTTATAATAACTATTTAATAACATAACACAATATCAGAATGAATGAATGCCATCATTATTAATTTTTATATGTTTTAATATACAACTCACAGCAATGTCCGGAGGTAGTAAAGAAAATAATACACTAGACAGTGAAAATGATTTCTCACTGGATGCAGTATTAATACGTATTGGGCAGTTCGGACGATTTCAAATTATAGTGTTCTTGCTAATATGTGTGCCAATGTTATTCAATGCGATTTTTTCGGTGGCCTATGTATTTACCGCGAGCAGTGTTGTGTACAGGTAAAAATAAGTGATATGCCAAATGGTCGACTATTTTGATATTTTTTTATTTATTTATTTTTTTTTTTTGACTGCACGAACAAGATTTAAAAATTACAAATTAAGAGGTTTTATGTTGATCATGCTGAACAAGTAAAATATTGTTGCAAAAGTGCGTATGCGGAATTGCGATTGGAATTGTCATGAAATTTTATGGATAGAATTTGAAACTCATTCAAAACTTGATCCAGTACATGAATCTAGGTGCTCCTCACGATCATTGAGCAGCCTCAATGTGGTAATTGAAGTTAAATTCTAATTATTTCAATCGAGAAAAATTTAAACATTTGTGTGGTTAACATAATTTACATATTGAGCCACCAAAACTTACTTTACTTTTGACTGTTCTTTGTACTAAATATCAATGCTGTGTATTTCAAATATGTATATATATATAATTTTTTATTTTTTATTATTCATCAGTAATTATTTCCTTATTAATTAAATTAAATTTTATTAATTTTTAGTTTATTTAATTTTCACTTTAATATCTTTTTTCTTTTCAAAGTTATCAAAAAAAGTATCAATCAATCATAATAAAAGGATCATAATAAATCAGAAATCTGATTTCGAAAACAAATTTTCCAATTTTATTTTTGTTATGTGCTATATTACTCATGAGAATATTTACACGTATATAATAAAATTTGTGCTACACAAGCTTGAAATATATATATCTATAAAATATTAAATGTATACTTACTAATTTTCATTCAGAACACTCAACACATATTTATAAACAGATACATTATTAAAGCCCAGTTAAACTATTCATGACAGAAAAAAAAAAAAAAA
>JXOS01013377.1:0-10548 GCA_001015075.1 Cirrula hians
ACACTCAGATCACGCTGGCGCATTGCTTAGTGCCTTGTTAATGCTGAGCTAGCTTTTTTTTTTTTTTTGGTAAAACTGTGCTTTTGATGGTCTACTTTTAGGCGCCAAATTACTTTAAGCTGGCATTAGCAAAACTTTNAGCAAAACTTTGCGCTTGACAGCTGCAGTCTTTGATTTAAACGCTATTTCAGCGTTTGCTTTAAGCAAGCTAATGTTTTTTTTTTGTTTGTTTTTTATTTTGTACTTAATTTGTTGTTTTTTGCAGTTTTATGTACCAGCTTATGAGGCAGCAATGTGTGGTTGCAGTAGACGCTTAGTGGCAAGGCAGCGCATGTCAACGCATTAGCCGGCACTGAAGCGTATGAGTTTAATGATTTAAGCGCAAATAAAGCGCAGCAGCACAATCAAAATGCATAGCGAAAAGTAGACAAAGACACACAGACACACACACAGACACAGCTATGCACACGTGCACGTGCTCACATGTTGACATTTGTGTGCATTCCTAGCGGCACAGCGCGCAGTGTCACAAGCGAAACTTTAAAGCAAAAATAACTAATGACATGTATGGCATTGCAAAAACATGATATTCAAATAATAATGAGCGGCAATGAAGAGTTGAAAAACTGAAAAAGAAAATTTAAAATTGCATAACGTTCGATTCCCTTGGGAAATATGCATGCCGAGCGTGCAATTTCAAAGCAAATGCAGGCGCGCCGGCTAAATTAAAATCGTCCAAATGCATTGCCAAGCGCTAGCGGGAGAGTGCAAGAGAAAAACAACAACAACAAAATTAAAAAAAAAANAAAAAGCACAACAAATGCTGCGCACTGGAAATGGCAAAAAAAAATGCAGTGCTAACAAATAATCGAATGCCCTGCGGCGCGCATTATTTGAATTTTAGCTAAGCATACACTTAGGCGCAGCCAGCCAAGCAACAGCGTATGCGCTGTCGCAAATAACAATTATTACTTGCAACTGGCAAATCCTAGCATGTGGTCAGCATTTAAGTGTAATTAATGCCTTGGGCATTTGGACACACACACACACACACACACACACACACGCTTGTGCTGCAACGGAAGCTGCAATTGCTTGGGCTGCATTGCGCGCATCCGCTTGCAGCGCCAATTTGCTGCATGCGACGTGCATTGTGCGTGCTGCAGCGTGTGGGCGTGTGTGCGGAACGTGAACGTCGCTACAGCTGCGGCTTATGACGCTTTATTATTTGCATTTAATTTCATTTTTCGCGACGCAACTTGGCAAAGTAAATATTGCCATTTTAATTTGATTAGAAGTTAAAATCCAAAAATGCTGAAATGTGTTTAGCAACAGCAATAACAACAACAACAACAACAAACAAGCACAAATGTGCAGCAGTGCAAACAGCGTGCGCACAAAGCATCCACAAAGCTGTGCCGCAAACAAAGGCAAGCGCACAGTTGTCGTTTAAATTACATTGCAACAACGCGCGGCACTAATGTCTGTGTTGTTTGTCATTTTGGTTGGTTGCATTTACATTTAAATGCATACAACCGTGCGGCACACCTAGCGGGTGGCCATGCATGCACACTAGCGCACGTCAGCGTTGCAGCATCGCCATTACGATGATTATTATTATTATTATTTAGCTGTTGGCATTAATTTTTATGACTTCTCTGCAGCGGCGTTAATTAAAAAAAAAAAAAAACCAAAAAAATTAAAAATTTTGAAACGAAATGCAAAATGCGCATGTTGAAGTGTTTGCATAGCCAGCCGGTGGTCGCCGGCAATATCGTTGCATTTATTTGCGCCCTCATTGCGGTTAATCAAAAATAATTACAGCCGCTGGCTGTGCCGTTGCACTCAAGCCGTCTGCAATCGCTTGTGCATTTGCTGCACTGTTGACATAGCGGCGAATTATTATTTCAAGTTTAGACAGCGCTCAAAAGCCGACGCTCTTCTGCTAAGTAAGTGGTTATCGTGCTGCAGGCGCTACAAACACACCACAGCATGACGCAAGCACGCGAAATGCACTTTTTCATTGCTTTTTCGCAAAACTGAAAAGTCTATGCTCGAAAGCCAAGTTTTTTTCCGCCAAACTGTTGAAAATCAAAATAAATTGCATACTTTAAGGCNATCGCAAAACTGAAAAGTCTACGCTCGAAAGCCAAGTTTTTTTCCCGCCAACTGATGAAAATCAAAATAAATTGCATACTTTAAGGCNAAAAAAAAAATACAGTATAAAAGCTGGCCTAAAGCATTCGAGATATTTTCTAAGTAAGCTGCCTGCGGCTTTGCACTTTCAATACATTAATCTATTGCAAACTTGCATTTTTCCAAACAACCACATGTGCCACATGAAATAAATTAATGCCTATTTTTTGGCAGCAACTTTTAATCAAAACATTTTNATACATTAATATATTGCAAACTTGCATTTTTCCAAACATCCACATGTGCCACATGAAATAAATTAATGCCTACTTTTTGGCAGCAACTTTTAATCAAAACATTTTCGGCAAGAAAGTAGATTAAAAACGATTTTAAGCCTTAGAACAAATTTTCAAGCTAATTTTCATTACAAATTATGCAAAGAAATATTTGATTTCTTGCTCAAGTATGGTTTGAAAATTATGATAGCCTACTTTTGGGTCAATTTTAAGAAATCTTAAAAATGATNAATAATTGTCCATTATTGCGGCACCTGCTATTACTGCTTTAGAACTAATTTTCAAACTATATTTCATTACATATTATGCAAAGAAATATTTGATTTCTTGCACAAGTATGCTTTGAAAATTATGATAGCCTACTTTTGGGTCAATTTTAAGAAATCTTAAAAATGATTGTTTACTTTTGCGGCACCTGCTATTACTGTTTTGAGTAAATAGAGTTCTATTACATTTCATGACAGACGAATTTATGTAAGCCATAAATTCACTACTTAGTTTTAATAATAAAAAAAATTATTGTCTACTTTTCGGTGCTTCTAAATGCGCCTGATTGTAATTTCTTTCATAGAGTCATGTATCATAAAAAATATCTTCTAAAAACTACCTGCTTGCTATTGAAATTGGTTGCACCATTGAAAACATAATGCCAAATTTCATTGCATACGCTGAAGCGCCTAAGCTTGCCATATGTTTAGAATGTGGAGTAGATAAAATGAAAAACAAAATCGCTAATGCTTAATAACTATTTTGATTAAATGCGATATATTTCTGCACCGCAGCCTAAGCAGGTCATCAATTTAACATTCAAAAAGTAATTAATCGAAAGTAAAAGTATTTCAGGAGTATAAAAATGGCAAAAAAGAAGTCAAACATTTGAAGGCATTGCCAGAATTAAGAAATTAGTAAAATATACTCTAAACATAATTTTTTACTTATTTCTATAAGCGTGCAACTGCGCATTGAAGCATGAAAATTGCACAGCAACACTTGCAAAGTGACTTCAATGGTTCATTAAAGGCATGGATAAATAGCCTATTTAAAAAATAAATCCTACTTTAAGGATAATTCATTAAAACGCAGAAATCACTTTGCATCACTTAATGACAACAATCGTCATCACTTGTTAGCTAAGCAAAACAGTTATATTACATTAAACCATAAAACATTTTCGCAGCTGTATTTGGAAACACGGCGTGCATATTTTGAGGTATTGACCAGGTGTGGGAAAGCATAAAATTCTGTAAAACCCTAATTATACTCGCGGCTTAAATTTGAAATATGGCATTCTAAACAATTTTGGCATAAACAATTTTGGCATAAGCAGCTATACAAGTCAATCAGTTTAAATAATTTAATGTTTAAAAGTCAAAATGGTTGCCTAGTTTTAGGGTAGGCTTGCATAAATCAATGATCGCATTACATGCTTGCATTGAAAGAATCAGACAAACACCTTGATAGCTGACTACGTAGAAAACAATTAAATATCTTGTTAAATTACAGTAAATTTACATTAAAAAAAACGTTGCATACTTTTAGGTGCTGCAAACATATGCCTATGTTTGATATTGTTAAATTTTTCAATTGCACTTTCCATTAAAACAGAGTTCACTAGAATTGAAGCTTTTACACAAAAGTGCCTTTACTGGTCAATAAATCTGAAAATGTATAAATCTTGTTCGATAAACATTGGCCTGCTTTTAAGTTAGCTGGTTATAAACACAGTCCCATATTTCCCTTTTGTAAAATGCTTAAAGTATACAATAATGTTCACTTCTCTCCTTACTTAACACAGAGCAATTATATTTCATGCAAATGTTTCAAATCAGGGTAGCTGTTTAAGAATATTTGTGCATACTTTTAGGTGCATCAAAAATGTGCGTTAGTTAAGCATTTTTTCGGTACTCAATACAAATTGCTTAAGTAGTAATGTTATTTAGTAAATTCAACGTTAACTAAGAATTAGTAACATGCTTAGCAAAATAGGCTAATAAGACCAAATAATTGTTGATTCGTAGATAAAAATGGTTGCCTACTTATAGGAAAACTTCTACTCTAGCTCGCTGACATTTTAGAAAACTATTTAATTTCGAAAAAACTAAACNTTAGGACAACTTCTACACTAGCTCGCTGACATTCTAGAAAACTATTTAATTTCGAAAAAACTAAACTAAGAATTAGTAACATGCTTAGCTACATCGGCCAATAAGATCAAATAATTGTTGATTCGTAGATAAAAATGATTGCCTACTTTTAGGACAACTTTTTGGAAAAATCTGGCATTGCTGAACGGTATCAATCTAATACAATTGCTGGCTGACATTTTAGAAAACTATTTAATTTCGACATAAACTATTCAAGTATGGATGCTGTAATTGAAGTAAAGTTTGCATACTTTTAGCTGCTTCCCAAATATGTGCAAGTTTAGCATTCTCGTAGTGCATAATAGTTCTGGTCTATTACCATGCTGCAGTGATTTTAATTTAAATTGTAAAAGTTGCCAAGAGGAAATGGAAGCCATTGCGAATGTATAATTTTTTGTTCTAGCAATAAAAATTCTTGTCTACTTTTAAGGTAAATTTTTTTGGAGAGAAACGATCGCATTACATTGCTAGAAATGATACAAAGCTTCTTCGCTAGCTAGCTGAGCTAGCACGGAGCTATATTCTTGTGGAATAATTACCTTAATAACTCATAATTGTTAATGTTGAAAGCTATATCGTCAATCAATAAACTATTTTGGACTGTAGCAGCTGTGGCTGATGAAAAATAGTGCATACGTTGCGGTGCTCGGGATTTTGTTGCATTTGCTTGCTTCAATTACGCCATTTAATAGAGTAAATCAATTGCAATTGCGAGAGTTTCTAAGTGAGCATACAGGTCAATCCAGACAAATAAATTTTAATGAATAAACAAAAATTGTGGCCTACTTTTAGGCCAAGCAATTTTTTTTAAAGAGATTATACCATTTCATGGCTATAAAAAAAGTAGTTTTTACAGCTAAATTAAGAGTGCGTTAATTTTATGTTCATAAATTTTTAGTTCTGGCACAGTTGCTTTAAAAAAATACTGCATACTTTAAGGCGCAAAAAGTATAAGCCTCAAAGCAGCTGCGCTAAGTGCTCATAAAACACATACGTAACACAGTTGGCTTAAAGATGCGTTCACTTAAAGTAGTGCACGCTTTAAGCGTTTCACTTGGCGCTTTTCTTTAAAAAATAAAGCATACTTGCAGGCGTGGTAATTGGCCTAATTGTATTATCGATATTTGTGTGTAAAAAGGCAGTTTTTATGTAAGCTAGCTAAATTAAACGTGCGTTAATTTTATATTAATTAATTTTGAGTTCTGGCACAGTAGCTTTAAAAAACTCTGCATACTTTAAGGCGAAAAATTATAAGCCCCAAAGCAGCTGCGCTAATTAATTACAAAACACGTACGTCATGCAGTTGGCTTAAAGACGCATTCACTTAAAATAGTGCACGCTTTAAATTTTTGGCTTGGCGCTTTTCTTTAAGAAACAAAGCCTACTTGCAGGCGTAGCAATTGGCTTAATTGTATTTTCGATATTTGTGTGTACAAAGGTAGTTTTTACATAAGTTAGCTGACTAAAAATTGCGTTAATTTTATGTTAATGAATTTTTAGCGCTGGTGTAGTTGCTTTAAAAAACGCTGCATACTTTAAGGCAAAAAAAATATAAGCCCCAATGCAGCTGCGCTGTATGATTAAAAAACACGTACGTAACACAGTTGGCTTAAAGGTGCATTCACTTAAAGTAGTGTACGCTTTAAGTGTTTACCTTGGCGCTTTTCTTTAAGAATTAAAGCATACTTGCAGGCGTCGTAATTGGCCTAATTGTATTTTCGAATTTTATATGTAGAATGGTAGTTTTTAATTAAGCTAGCCAAATAAACAGTGCGTTAATTTTATGATAATGAATTTTTAGTGCTGGCGTAGTAGCTTTTAAAAACGCTGCATACTCTAAGGCGCAAAAATATAAGCCCCAAAGCAGCTGCGCTAATTGATTATAAAACACGTACGTCATGCAGTTGGATTAAAGACGCATACACTTGAAGTAGTGCACGCTTTAAGTGTTTCCTTTGGCACTTTGCTGTAAGAAATGAAGCATACTTGCAGGCGTAGCAATTGGCTTAATTGTATTTTCAAAATTTGAATGTTAGCTTTTTGCTAATTCTACAGCAACGGCTAAAACTATTAATTAGTTTTTCGACCACAAATTTCAATTACGCTTAGCTGTCAATTGCTGTTTGCTTGAAGAAAGTGCACACGACGTATGGCATCAAGACAAAGCCAATGTTCAAGGATATTTCCCAAATGGCACATGCACACAATTAAAGGACTTTGATCTCGCAACTATGCGCCAAACTATAAATTGAAAATATGCAAATGACGAGAGCGCACAAGCCCAAAGAAAATGTGCGGCTGCTGTGCCAAGACCAAGACTACACCAAACACACACGCACACACACGCACACACACACACACACACACAAGGCGCATGCATATGCCACTTTGCAGCTAATAGGATTTGAAAGAGCGTAGCTTGTCAGCTAGTGCCATGTTGCAGGCTTGCCATATGATTAGTGTGACAATTGAATTTGTAACGCCGGCATAGTTGGCCAACAACAAAGCATAAATTAAGCAAGCAAAGCTGCCAAACACGCACGTCACACTGTGCGGCATGAGCGCTGTGTAATGAATTACATGCAAATGCGCCAGCAGCAGGGCCACAACAGCAGAAAACACCAGAAAAAAAAAATAAAATAAATACAAAAACAAAAACAAAGCAAAATATAAAGGGTTGCCAAAGTTGCCACTTACATATGCGGTAATTATAGCAATTTGCGTGGCAAACTATTTGCGCGCTCTATGTGTGGCAGCGTTTGTGGCAAGTTAAGTAAACTGAAAAGTAATTTGTCGTTGCGACTATTTGTTGGGCCACAATGCTGCATTGCCGATGTGGCGCTCGCCGACTGACTTTGTCAAGTCTTACTGCTACTACAAACACACACACACATACACACACACACACACATACACATAGCAACGCTTAGCCAGGTTGCGGCTGGTGTGTTATTAGCTGCATGTGGCATTCGCCAACTGTCAATATGTGCAAAGCTGCCAGCGCACATGCGTTTAGCGTACGCTTAGTTGCGTCATGATGACTGATTTCCGCTTGAACATGACACTTAAATGATAGCTTGCCACAATTGCGCGTTGCCGTTAACTCTTTCTCGAGCTTCGCAATTGTTGTTGTGCTGCTATTTGTTTAGCTAAATTTTTTCGTTGCCAGCTATTTGCGCGGTTGCGGTGTAATTTTATGAAATTTTGCGGTTTGTCACTTGAGTTTTAAGTGGCAGGCAGCAATGCGGTTGCCACACACGCACACGAACATATTTACACACACACACACTATAAAGCCACAGAGCACACATGTAGTCAGAGAAAAGCGCTGTAATGGCGAAAAAGTTAGCTTGCCACATAAGCGACAGCTAGTTGACTTTATGTGGCACTGCCATTTACAAACACACACACACACACACACACATACACTTCTACACTTTTACACACGCATAGCCTAATAATTAACTGCGCTAAGCAATTACACAGTTGCGGCATTTTATTAGCAGTCACCAGCGAGCCTGCCGCAGGAAGTGTGCTGGCAAGTTTTCCATAGGCCGGACACAGGAGCGGAAGGTAGGAAGGAAGCCAGGAAGTGCACTACAATACAACAACAAAATAGTGTAAAATTAAACGTGTTGGGTGAATTTTTTAATTGAATTGTGCGAAACGTTTTATCGCACGCGCCAGGCTTACTGACAACTGCGCTGCGCTGCAGGCAGACGCCAGTGTTATGCCACGCCGTCTTGCCGCTAATTAACAGGTGAGCGCTTTTAGCTGAGTGGAGGTTACGGTTGAGCAGCTTCTGGCAAGTAAAATATGGCCCCAACACTCACTAATGCCTTGCGACAAGTGTTGAGCATNGTGATGCCTTGCGATAAGTGTTGAGCATAGCTTGAGCTATTTAGCAGNCAACACCTTTTACAGCGCGTAGAAGCAACAGCTACCGTTAAGACAGCGTCTAGAGCATCGGATTGCTTGTGAACTACTGCTTCCGTTACAAATAAAGTTCTGCCTCGAGAAAGCTAGAGGAACCCCTAAAATATTTTCAGCTTTTCAGCTCATTCTTCGGGCCACAAGGCTGCTCTCTCTGGCAAGTTGCAAGTAGTAACATGCAATGTGGCACATGCAAATTTGCCTCCTAGCAATCTGTGCCTCCAGCTTAGACGCGTAGTTTGTTGCAATTGGACCGCAAAACACAAAGAGTGAAATAACAACAAAGCCCCACCCAAGCCGTCTATTGGGAGCGTAGCTGCTCTGTTCTTAACGTAGCCAGCGTAGACTTAAGGAAGGCCTGAACTTATGGCATTCGGCCTCCTTTTCATTTGTTTCGCTAATTCAGTATTCTGTCCGGCTTTTTTGGTTCTCTTCNTACAAAGCCCCGCCATCGCCCTCTAATGGGAGCGTGGCTGCTCTGTTCTTAACATAGCTAGCGTAGAGCAAAGAAAGTCCTGAATATATGNCCCGCTGCTCTTCTTCCCAAGATCTTTTCGTCATTTTAACTCTCTNGTTCTACTAATTCAGTATTCTATCCGGCTTTTTTGGTTCTCTTCTTTTGCTCTTCTCTCCAGATCTCCGCTGCACAGCTGCTCTCTTTCCCAAGATCTTTTCGTCATTTTAACTCTCTCTTGCATCACTCTGCTCTTAATTTTCGGTGCGCTTAGCCTGCTCTTCATTTGCTCTCTTTTATTTCAGCATCCATGCGTCTTCACTTATTCTTCTTCTTCTGCTTTGCTCTTTGCCTTATACTCTCTCTCGCCATCACTCTCCTTCGCTTGATCTAAACTCCATTTTAACTCCACACTTCATTACTCTTTCCTTTTCTTTCTGTGCGCTTAAAGTACTCTTCATTGGCTCTGATTTATATCAGCATTCCATGTGTCTTCACTTCTTCTTCTTCTCCTTCTTCTCTTATTCTTTTTGCCTTATACTCTGTCTCACAATCAAAATCTCCTTCCCAAGATCTTTACTTCACACTTCATTACTTTTTCCTACTCTGCTTTTTCAGCATGTCATGCCTCTCTGCTTCTACTTTGCTTTTTCTCTTCTGTTAAACTGTATCTCTCCATCAAAGTCACTCACCTCCCCTCGATTTTTTCTTCACTTCAACTACGCGCTTCATCACTGAGCTCTCTATGCACTTAACCTGCTTTTCAGTTACTCTGAAATTTCAGCATTTTGTGCGTATTTGCATCTTCCCTTCATTGCTCTTCTCTTTGCCCTATATTCTCTTGATAGTCCCTCTACTTCTCTAGATTTTTTATTCACTTCCTGCTATTAACTTTCTGTTTCAAACCTATTCTTCATATGCTCTGCTATTTCTGCGTTCCACACTGCTATCAGTGCTTGTACTCTTCTTGTGCGATTCTCTTTGCCCTATATTCTCTTCATAGTCACTCTTCTTCTATATATCTTTACTTCACCTTAACTCCACACTTCATTACTCAGTCCTTAAATGTTTGTGCAGTTTTTCTGCTCTTCATTTTCTCTGGTATTTCAGCTTTCCACGCGTCTTCATTTCTTCTCTTCTTTTGCCATTGTCTTTGCCAGATATTCTCTTCACAATCACTCTTCTTTCCAAGACTTTTATTCACTTTAACTATTCTCTTCGCAAGACTTTTCTTCACTTCAACTCTTCTCTTCATCACACTGTCTGCTGTGTCCCTCATTTACTTTATTAATTAATCTGCTCCTCACTCGCTCTTCTTCCTCTGCTCTTCATTTGCATTGCTCTCTTGTACATATTTTTTCGCTGCCCTTTTGTTCCATTATTCGCACAATGAGCTTTTAATACTTTCTGCTTTTTATATGATCTGTTTTTCAGTTCCTGATATTTAGTTCATTTCCTTCATTTTCTTGTTTTATTTCATTATTATCATTTGATCTATTCTTTATTCACACTGCTCTACACTTCCTTTATTTTGCCCTCTATCTTTTCTGTTTATTTTTTTTTGTATTTTTGCAAAATTTTTATT
>JXOS01013410.1:0-16064 GCA_001015075.1 Cirrula hians
ATGAGCAACACGTAAGAAAAATCAAGCAATTCGTGCTCAAAATCATCAATTCACAATAAGATGTCTTGTCCATTTAGTGTCCATTTCCATTAGAAGAGTTTAAACAATTTTGAAAGAAAATTTGGGCCTTGAAAAAATCAAATCTCGTTTGATGCCAAAAACATTAAATTTCCTCGAAATAAAAGCGACGCGTTAAAGTTTGTAACCAGTTGATTTCCGACTAACAACCGACCAATCCAGTGAATATCGTTCTAAAGGCGCGGGAAAAAAATCTCGCCAAAGTCGCATAAAAATCAAGCTTTTGTTGAAAGTTTTCTTCGACCATGGTTCAGTTATGCATTATGAGCTATTTCCACAGAGCCAAACTGTCAAGCCATTCGCAAGAAGAACCCAGATTGATTGGATGACAACTTATAGGTTTTGCATCACAATAATGCGCCGTCTCAAACGGCAAGAATTTTTGGAAAAATTTCCTCCCAGATCGTTCCGCAACCGCCTTATGCACTTGACTTAGCTCCATGTGAGTTTTGGCTATTTCCCAAATCCAATATAGATTTAACGTGAATCTCTGCGTGCATTGCAGGCTATACGGAGAAACAACTTTTTCGCATGTTTCGAGGAATGGAAAAAACGTTGACATAAGTGTATGGTATTGGAGGAGGAATAATGCGAAGGCCATGCAATTGATTTGGCCGAATAAAAATATTTTTTATTTTCAGACAAAATTTATCTTAAATTTTGAACTTGAATTAACGAACGGCTCAAAATTTTCATAGCTATATAGACTATAGGTTCATAGAACTTATATTTTTACAATCATCTTTTTATTTATGAGAAAATCGAGCCTATTCAAAAACAGTTTTTGGTATTTGCCCTATGTCATCCATCTTGGGGGAGACGCGAGCATTCCTACACGCTCGCCTGAATTCCTTAGCTGCACGATGCCAAATGCAAATGCATAAATTATATAATTTTTATAAAACTGTTTAATGGAGAAGTAGACAACCCTCTTCTGCTTGGAATAACTTCTATTGCTGTGCTTTATAGAAGCACTAGGAAATACGCATTTGACGCTGCTGAGGTAATATAATGCTTTTCTCTCTCAAGGTTCTATGCAGGATTTGCAATATCTCTTTCATGTTATTCATTTTTCAGTGTCACTGGTGAAAAAAGAAAGAAAAATTTATTATTTTCATTATTTTTATCCTTTTTCTACTTAAGAAGCATTTGAGCATTTATTTATAATAGTTAAATATAAAAAAATGTATAAAAAATTTTTGGTTCTAAACAAGTGAGGCCAATATATAAATATATATGTATGTAAATAAATATTTTATTATTGAAATTTAGATCTAATTATTATCTTTTAAATGTGGGTGTATTTATTAAAAAAAAAAATAAAAATAAAAAACTGTTTCGTTTTTAAACATTAATCAGTCGTTGAAAAATAAATAAATAAAATAAATAATTGATTATTGCTATGCATTACATTCTTTAAACAAATTAATAAGACCACTACTTAAGTGATGGGTTAAACAAATAAGAGTACTACGGCTTAAAATTATGCAGAGAATCAGACAAAAATTTGATTCAGAGATGACCGTCTATCTGTGTGTACGTTTTTCCGCATCCTCCTGTCTCTGATTTCGATAAACTGAGGATTTTCTGCGCCTTTATCCTATAAGTTGCCGATTGCATTTTGAAACAAGTAAAGTTAAACTCTTATCTCTAAAAGTTTAAAAACCATTTGATTTTGAGCGTAAAGTTGGAGCATGGGCGAAATTTACGTAAAAATTTTTTAATTGACACGACTTTTTTATTTAAAGTTCAATTTTTAAATTTACAATGCAACTAAATTTTTATTTTTAATTTTCCTCAATTGGTGTTACCCAACCACACCAGTCGTTATTCCACTTAATCCATCTATCTAGGACTGAACAAAGTCTTGATCTATGGTCGCTATGCTTAGAAAGAATTTTACACATCATTATACCCATCCATATAGGGTTGTGCAATGCATGTAATGCATAGAAGTTATTATTTCCGAAAACGTGTTTCTTGGGGACTTATGCATACAAACAAAACAAGATAGATGTAATATTCGGTCAATGCGACCCAGTATACACATCGGACATTCAATAGAAAAGAGCATCAAAATATTAAAAGAATACCAAATTTCAGGTACTTCCGGTGACATAACTGGTATTTACTCAATTAAGTCAAGTCAGGGATAAAACGCCTATGTGGAGTATCCAAAATTTAAGACTGTTTTTGCGGATATCGTAGAATAATATGAAAACAACTTAAAAATTTCTTAGTAACAAGTTTAAGAGAGGTACTCAAAGACCGATCAAATTATGCAACGAAATGGCGATAGCCTAAAAACGAATTCATACTAAATTTCAGTACAATTCGATGAAACAACCGGCTTTTATGCTTATTTCTTTGAATTCGGGAGTGAAGGTTCTATGGAAGGTACGTGAAGCCATAGTCCGATTTTGCTCAAATTGTGAAAGGCATTAACTTAAAAATGTGTCGATACCAAATTTCAGCACAATGTAGTGAAATAGCTCGCTTTTATGCTTACTTCTGTGAAATCGGGAGTAAATGTTCTATGGGAGGTATCTCCCGATTTAATGAAAATTGTCATTATAGCCAGCCACGTCAATGTAGGCAATTGGAAATCGGTTTGGAAGCATATTTGGTTACAATCATGACATTGGATTAAGAAAATCGGTCTATACGTCCGGGTATCCTACTTAGAACTGTTAATATCAATTTCACGGAAATCATAAAATTTCATCGCGTTGCAGTAAAATTTGGTTTGGAACAATATTTGGGTCACTGCCAGAACATTTAAAAATTTGTCTTCCATAGAATCATTACTACCAATTAAATAACTGGCTTATGGGAAGTAGTCGGTCTTGACCAACTATTACAAATATCTTGTTTTATCTTGTAGTTGTTAGAAATAAATAAATAAATAATGCGATTGGGAATCTTGATTGGGTCATTGTATATGAAAGTGTAGCGAAGGAAACGAAAATATTATATATAAAAGAGTAATGCGCTACGCAATTATTATTAAATGCAGGATGAATATATAAGTGCTGGATATCTTAATGTATGCTAGGAAAAAGAATTTAGCTATTCAGACTCCTCCTGGGAAAAGAACATCAACAGAATATCTAGAATAGCGAGCTTTTTTCGAGTTATTCAATTGATTTGTCTAAAAACAACTGTCACCTAAAGATCGCTCCGATCATACGTTTGAATGACTTTTGTCTGCGTCATGATTTTTAGTTAGCTTAGTCAGCTGTAAAAAAAAAGCAAAATGTACGGCGTTCTGTTAACAATTATTAGTTTGGCGTCAGCTTTTATATGAAAAGTTACATGATGTGTATTATGATGACGCCTTAAAAGGAGCACCGTGCCGGAAGTGGCATGTCAAATTCCGTTCGCTAAGTTTTTTACTGAAAGTCGAATCATGTTCAGTTTCGCGAAGTAAATTTTTTTACGAGTTCAAGACGTGATTTGATTATTTTTTGGGTATCACATGATTTTGAAAAATATCCACTTCATAAAGCTTGTATTTTGAAACTTAAACGCACTGAATGAGATCCACTCTTGAAGCAAATTACCACTGGTTATGAAAAATGGGTTGTTTACAAAAACGTCATGATCCATGAATGATGAACCGCCACAAACCACTTCAAATTCAGAAACCAAAAGAACATTTTCTTGTCGGTTTGATGAGCTTATTTGGAACTGCTACCACGCAACGAAGCTATCAACAATTAGACAAGTGGACAAATTGATTAAAGGAATCAACGAAAAATGTCCAAAATTGGTAAATCGCAAATGTGCAATTTTTCATCATGACAGCGCTTGCTTGCCAAAAGATATTGCAGCTTGATTAGGGATTGATTTCACATCCCCCTTAAACAAATGATTTTGGACGAACAGATCTCGATTTATTTCGTTTTTTCAGGAACCCTTTCAATGGCAAAATTGATATGGTAATTTCGATAATTCTGGGATTATATAAAATCGCATTTGGTTCAATTTTTTTATGAGAAATACTTTTTCATTTATAACAAACTCAATTGAAAATAGTATATTACAGTGTTCTTAATTACTAAATTATATACCTTATTTTACTTTAGACAATATTAAATAATAAAATTACAAAAATAAAACTATAAAAATAAAATTACAAAAATAAAGCAAAATGCAAATCGAAGCGCTAATAAATCGATATGGTAATTCCGATAATTCTGGGATTATATAAAATCGCATTTCGTTCAATTTTTTATGGGAAATACTTTTTTTTTTATAACAAACTCAATTGAAAATAGTATATTACAGTGTTCTTAATTATTAAATTATATACCTTATTTTACTTTAGACAATATTAAATAATAAAATTACAAAAATAAAACTATAAAAATAAAATTACAAAAATAAAGCAAAATGCATATCGAAGCACTAAAGGCTGTAAAATATAGGACACTTCACTATTTTATTTTATCCACAGATTTCGACATGAATGGCCTGTCGTTGGGAGTATTTTAGTTGAGCAGTCCACTCCGCTATGCTCCGATTCACAGCGATTACAGTAGGCTCCCTTCAAAAATTCTGTGGTTGGAGTAAAGTTGAATAGTGAACCCTAGATGGTCTATCGTTGGGGCTATTTTACTAGAAGTACTATGAGCGCTGAATCATCAAGTTGCAAGAAAGTTTTCTTTGTATTAAAAATAAAGTCTTTAAATTGGATGACAATTTCGCTAATTTCTTTTCGGTTAACCCTATATTATATGCTCACGTTTTGAATCTTGAAATGAATGGTGTCAATGGCCTTGAGATTCAGTGTGTTGTCGATTATCGCACATTCATGAACTCTGCCTTAAAGCATAACCATTCAAATACGTATTGCAATTACCAATTTTCGCATAAAATAGGAAAAATTTTAATACGCGCTTTACGTCCGTTGTTTTATACAACTATGTGTACCTTGCCTCAATTACCAATGTGCTTTTGCCTAGCTGCAGCGAATATTTAATGTCGCGTCACCTTCTTTAATTGCCAGCATGCGCATATCTTTCCATGGCGCACTTGTCTGCCACACATGATGCATGCTTGCCCTTCTTTTTATTAAAAATAATTTTTGCTTTGTTTTGTTACAAATTTGAAGGCGCCATAATCAATACGAGCAACTAAGTGGCTATTCGCCAGAGGCCATGCATTCATTTTATTCAAAAGATGTCACTTGACGTACCACAGGCACCGCATACAGCCCATCAAAACTATGAATGCGCTGCCCGAAATATTGCCGCAGCTCCTATCGCTGTGTCGCTCTTGGGCGGCATGCAAAAAAAGTGGCATAAAAGCGATGCATAAATATTAGAAAAAAGGTTGCAAATGGAAAATGACACAAAGACTAAACAAAGCGAAATGAAAATACATGAAATATGCGAAAGAGTTTAAGACAAAAGAAATATCCTTTTGTATGCGCAAATAAATATTAAAAAACAAAAAAAAAAATAAAAAAAAAAAAATAAAAAAAAAATAAAAATATAGAAATTGCAAAAAAGCAATTGTGAGTTGGCTCTCTAATTTTTCTTTGTGTATTCATTTTATTTAAGTTTTCTATTTTTTCGCATCTTTTTCATTTGGCATATTCAATAGCTGCAAAAACGGCAAGAATACGCTAGCTGTCCAAAACACACGTACCGACACGACCAGCTCGTTTGAAGCAACCAAATGGCAAGAAAATTACGAAAAAAAAAAAAAAAATGAAAGCAAAGAAAACGTGGTAGCATTGAAAAAAATAGTAAAGAAAAAAATATCAAATTCACAACAAAAAGCGAGGCGTTCTTGTGCTTTTAGCTGAATTTGTTTTTTGGTGCTCATGCTTTATTTTTTATTAATTTCATACTCTATTTTCTATTTGGTGTTCGTTTGGTTACGAAAAAATCTTTGTCCTTGTGCACATCAAAGCCATCTCTTTGAACCTTTGTCCAGCTGAATATAGTTTTTTGCTAGGCATAGTTATTAACATTTCACCAATTTATTTTTATTTTTTTATTTGTTTGTTTTTTTCTTCTGCTCTTCATGCGCATCTTGCATATTTGCTGTTGTTTACCTTTTTTTTGCCTCTTCACGTCAATACATTGTTTTAATCAAAATAATAAATGGTTTCGCATAAAATTGCTAAAAAAAACTGCTAAGATTTATTAAATTTAGGCAACGCTTTAATATGACTCAGGCCTACTGCGAGGGAGTGTACGGGTATCTCAAATACAAATGTTACTACCGATCTGATTCATCAGATTTGTGTCATTGCTATAACATTGTACAATTTGATGAAAATCGGTGCATAACTTCGGCTACCACTCATAGAAGGTTTCTCCCGATTTTACAGTAATACGCATTAAATCCGAGTGTTTCATCGCAATTACCGAAATTTGCCATGACAGCATTTATGGGTTAATATCATAATAATAAAATTTGAGCAAAATCTGTATATGAATTCAAGAACTTCCAGTTTATAGCTTACTCCCGATTTCACGGATATAAACATGAAGGCCAAGTGATTCATCACATTATACTGAAATTTGGGATGGAATCATTTTTAGGTGAACACGATAACATTGTACAATTTGAGCAAAATCGGGTAATTACTTCGCAAATCCCCCAAAAAACGTTTACTGCCGATTTCACAGAAGTTGACTGAAGAGCCAGATATTTCATCACATTCTACTGAAATTTGCTACTTACTCGTTTGTACTTTATTGCCATCTTATTCTACAATATGAGTGAAGTGAGTGAAATCGGTCCAAAATTTTGGACACTTGGATTGGTAAAGTGAGCGAAAACGGTCCAAAATTTTGGACACTTGGAATAGGCTTTTGGACACATGGAATAGGCAGCTTTTTAACGATTTTACTTAATTGAGCAAATACCAGCTGATTCATCGGAAGTTCAATCAAATCAGCGTTATTTTAATATTTTGCTGCCATCAATAAATTGAATCATCAATTATCAATTGAATGGCGGATGGGTATAATGAAGTCGGTCTTAATCGACTATTACATCGATCTTGTTGATTTAAATTTCGTTTACGACAAAAGAAAGAGCGCAATTCGACATGCTGACAGACATGGAATACCCTAGGACTATCAGTAAGTATTTTACATACTACGCGAATTGGATCCAATAATTTGTTACCGATCTGCCTAAATTGAACATCGAAAAGGTACTACAATATCAATTTTTCCAAGCGCATAGGACCAATCGGTTACCCCAAGGAATAATTTTAATGTGAACAGTGCACTGCGCATGCGTCGACGAGTCACCAGCGAGTTCATATTGATCAATTTGCGCCGGCCTTCATATGACGACAGATTAAATTCATACCCATATTTACGGTATCTAAAGGCAATTATTAAAAATTGTTTCTGAACTGTTTCGATCTTGGCATATGTAGCGTATTCTGGGTTCCAAAGCCATACATCAATACTGGCCGTACTAGCGTTATCAAAATGGTGGCTTGATAGTGTATGCCTCGTGGAATTCTTGTAATGAAACCAGGCACTGCTCTATTCACCAGCAAGTCAGTGTGCTCATGAAATTTTAAATAATTTTTTTTTTTTTTTAACTCTTCTTGATTATAAAACAAGTAAGACAGTAGCAGTCGGTTTAGCCCAAAAGTGTTATCCATGTCAGAATGAAATTTTTGAAGAACAACAAGGCTGTATGCTTTCCATTCAAGTCCATTCTTCTTTAATGCACAATAGCAGTACTAATTTTTAATGTCTTTCTTTTTAATAATATACCCTCGATTACAAAATAAGATCTATGTAATAGTTGTTCAATACCGTCTACGTATTACTCATCAGGTCATGAAAGCATCACACTATTTGAAGAATAGTGCAATTCAGTAATTTCCGATAAAACCTCGGGAATCATTTAAGTAATATCGGGGATAAAACACCTACTGGATGGGTTGATTTCACTCATATCGTAGAATAATATGCCAATAAACTCAAAACGTCCAAGTAGCAAAATTCAGTAGCATGCGATGAAATAACTGACATTTAAGCTAACGTCCATGAAATCCCGAGTATATATTATATTAAAATTATCCGAACTTATTAGCCGAGTTTACTCAAATTAAATTATTAAAGCAATGATTGATAAATAATCGCAAATTTTGGCACAATACGATGAAACACTAGGCTGTAATGGTTGTTTCCATGAAGTCTGGAGTAAACGTTCATTGAGCGGAATCATGCGTAATTTACCGATTTGATAAAAATCAATTGAAATTGCAGTATTTTATGACAATAACTACAAAAGGCTTCCATACTTATTTCCAATCGCATGCGATATAACACTTGGCTTTTATGCTTATTTCCATGAAATCGGGATTAAACTATACATGGGAAGTACCCGAAGTTGGAGACCGATGTTGCTCAAACTGTACAATGTTATGGAAAGCACTGAAAAATGCTTCCATACTAAATTTCGTAGCATGCCCTGAAACTGCTAGCTTTTCTGCTAACTTCACTCTAAATTGTGTTTATCTAATGTCAAGGTTGGCCAAATTCCGTCTTAAGTTTAACTATCTGAAAGTTCAAAGGCACCGTCCCGGTGTAGTACAAAATAGATATGATGTCTTTTAGCGAGCTTTCATAAGCACTGAATTGCGACGTATTCACACAAAACATGAATAATTTGTTGGTACCAGGTAGGTTATCTTTATCTTCGCCCTTCTTGCTGAGACTACGTCTAGACCGACTATATAATATCCATTAGTCCTTTCATTCATAAAAGCATCAAAATATTGCTAGAACACCAAATTTCAGTAACTTGTGATGAAGAAACTGATGTTTAAAGTAACACCGGGGATAAAACGCCAATGCGAAGTACACAAAATTATAGACTACGTTCATTGCGTAGAATAATATGACAATAACTTTTTTTTTTTAGTTAATGGACGAAATATTCAATTTAATTCTTCATAAAAAATGACAAAATATGGAGGATTACATATCAGTACATGGCACTATAAGCTTCTCAAAACTATCAGCTTACTTACAAATTTTATTTATAGGGGAAAAATATTCAAAAACTCTTGCTCGATTTTTATTAATGGGATTTAATTAAAAGGTCGAAAATATAAAATTAAGAAATAAACATTTTGTTATTTGTGCTTTCTATTACTATAATTATCTGCCTTTTCCTCAAGATTGTTGTAGCTACGTTTCTAATAGAAATAAATAGCAAGATTTAGAAAAAATTTTGAACTGAAAAGTGAGAAATCCAACAAGAATAACTAATCGAAAAAAATTGGTAGCATAGACGTACGATGCGATCGGCAGCACTCCCAGGACTTCCACGCATGATTATGCAATTGCAATCGTAATGTTCTANAACGGAAAAGTGAGAAATCCAACAAGAATAACTATTAGAAAAAANTATGCAATTGCAATCGTAATGTTCTAACCACTGACCCTACACTCTCCTTCACGGATTGAAACTATATTCCTTCTACTNGGTAGCATAGACGTACGATGATATCGGCAGCACTCCCAAGACTCCAACACATGATTATGCAATTGCAATCGTAATGTTCTAACCACTGACCCTACACTCTCCTTCACGGATTGAAACTATATTCCTTCTACTGACATTTCATAAATTTCTATTAACACTTCCCCTTGGTTTTTGTTTTTTGAATTGTTCGATTTCTAACTTTTCAATCTACTATATTTCAATAACTTGCTATTTTTTGTACTAAATTCTATTAGAAAAATAGCAACAACAAACAATCGTGAGGTAAAGGCAGTTTCTAGGAATAGAAGGAACCAATAATGTTAAAATATTTTTTAACATCTTTAAATATTCCTTCCNTAAGGCAGTTTCTTGCAACAGAAGAAACCAATAATGTTCAAATATTTTTTTACCTCTTTAAATATTCCTTCCTTATAATAAGAAATAATAATAAAATATAGAAAGAAAAACGAATAGAAATTAAATATAATTCTTGTTTTACTAGTTACATGAGATGCTAAGATCCTTTGTTTTTTATTTTTTTTTTTTCCCTTGTCACGTTCCAATAGTCTTGCAGAGTATTTTGTATAGGACAGTAACGTTAAAATATCTTAGTTACAAATATCAGTAATATGCGAAGGTATTTCATCTTGCATTTAAGCCGACTTCCGTGAAATCAGGATAAAAATGCTCTGTGGAAGCTATCCCATGCTGAAGTCCGAATTCGATGAAATTGTGCAATATTATAGCAATAACCAAACAATGATTCGAAACCAAATTTCGATACAATGTGATGAAACACTTGGCTTTCAAGGAAATTTCCATGAAATCAGGAGTAAACGTTCTATGAGGGATACCCGAAGTTAAAAACCGATTCTGCTCAAATTGTACAATGTTCTGACATAGACTTAAAAATGCTTCTCTACCAAAGCTAAGTACGATACGATGAAAGAGATGTGCGAAATTATAGATCGAATTGCTTCAATAAATACAATATTGTGGCCATGACCCAAAAATGCTTACAAGCAAATTGTCAGATATATGTAATGGAATTCCAGTTTTTTCCCCCGTTGTTCGTTTATTTCCGATTTCATGGAAATTAGTAAGAACAAGTAAGAAAATTACAGTCGGGTAAAGCCGACAGCTGGATACAAGTCGCTCCAAAATGGTTTAGTCCAGAGGAGTCGCATTAATGTTCCTTTGTTCCTGTGGCATAAAAGCAGGTTTGGGCCATGACNACCGGTTTGGGCCATGACCATGACATGGAATTATTCGCAAAAACGTGCTATAATATTGGGTTTTTCGCATTCAACGATTACTTCCGATTTCATGGAACTTAGCATNGCAGGTTTGGGCCATGACCATGACTTGGAATTATTCGCAAAAACGGGCTATAATATCGGGTTTTTCGCATACGACGATTACTTCCGATTTCATGGAACTTAGCATTAAACCCATGTATTTTACCGCATACTGCCGACGAAATTTGGTATGAATGCAATTGTCGGTAATTACTATGGCCTTGTCGTATCTGAGCAAAATCGGTTCATATCTTCGGGTAGCTCCCAAAGATGTTTACTCCCGCATGCAAGTTAACTATAAAATCCAAGTGAGTGTTGCATGGAATGATTCTGAATTTAGGCGTTTGTTCGTTATTTTCACAACTTTCTTCAATTTGAGTGATATCGCATACATCACACATGTGTTTTAACCGAGATTTTTCTGTAATGAATCAACTACTCGGAAGTAGACTATACTCAACAGAACCCTTTTATATTAAACTCATGTAGTTTTTAACTTCACAACAGTAGCAGAACAAGAAATTGTTGAAGTTAACTTTATTCAAACTTTTTTCAAAAATTTCGAAGACTTTTTCTGGTGCCGTCTTCTTCGGCATTGTGTAAATAGCCCCATCGAAAATAAGTCGTAAATTTTCATGAACCTTCAGAATATATCACTTTTGTAAAATAAGCTTAAATTAAATTAAAAAAAAGAGATATTCATTTTGAGAACCATTGAAATAACTTCAGGTTTCACTTTCAATCAATATGGCACAGTCATTCGGCCTATTATTGGCAATTTTACGTGATTCGGGCATGGAAGGGTTGCTATCAAGTTCTAAGTTCAACAAGAAACTGAAATTGTTCATCACTTATTTCATGAGTTATCTTACAATCTGTTTTCAATACAGAAAACAGTAGATTCTCGATTATATCGGGGGGTTGCCGGGAAGGCGTGTGCATGGATAATCAAGAACCAAGGAAATTTGCTTACATTTTAATTTATTAATCATGAAGATGAAAGGTTAATTTATGAAAAAAAAAAAAAATTTATTAATTAGAAAATTCGACTTACATAAATATATACAAAATAATCATTTAATTAAATTATAGATATTATTAAAATGTATTTTTCAGGAGGTCCAAAATAATTAAAAATGTTGCATTGTTGCTTCTTCATTTTCTGTCGGAGCTCTCATTTCATTTCTCATAATGATACATTTTTGGAATTGCCCGACACCTCCCTGTATAATCGATACACTGATAGTCGAGGTTCTACTGTTTGTTAGTTTTAATCAAACAATGAGTTCTTCGTTAGAGTCTACTGAAGTTGTCAGGACATTTTAGACCTTNAAGTTCTTCGTTAGATTCTACTGAAGTTGTCAGGACATTTTAGACCTTTTGACATCTGTCAACGCATATGTCTCAACGAAAAGCTATTTCACGTTATAAATAATGTTATGAAACCTAAATTCAGTAAGCTCTTGAGCCCAATTTTAGCCTTCAATGTCATATGCTATGTGGAATCAAAGTACACAGGATATAAGACAATTATCCGAATAGCTAATATAATGACTCTTTTTTCATTTTTCGCAGCCAACTCGCCTGGTTTCGCCCACAACACTTATAAGGCGGCGCCGTGGAAATAGCTTCGAAATGGCCACACTCTTGTGCAGCATGTTGATTGGGGCTGGTTTTCCAGCGCTTGTTGTATCGGGTGTAGCCAGAGCCGAAACCGTGCTCAACGATCAACGCAATGAGCCATATCCGCATAAAATCGTTGAAATCGAGACGGAAGAGCCAGAGAAACCGAAAGTTAGCAGTGGGCAAAAATACAAGTTAAGACCAATGCCTGACTTGGAGAGTCATTTGGAGGAACAAATGAACGCCTTGCTTCGACTGAAAGCGGAGGAAGATCAACGAGCGCGCGATGAAATCTTGCGCAAGGAAATGGAGGTATGAATTTTTGTATAACCGCATTGCTGCCATGCAATAGAAAACCGATATATTTTTCTTACAGTTACTAGAGCTCGTTGCTGTTGATCGTTACCACTATCGGCGTTCACATGCTTGGGTTGTTGTGCTCGACAATGCGCCATGGACCATTCGCCCCAAAATAACCTATACGGACGAGAACGGCGATGTGGTAGACGCGCCACCAACGCCACGTTTCATTGAACCCTCTACGGGCGCCATTTGCGACACGCACTGCAAGCAGTACATACTCATTGATAGTATTTGGAATAATCAGAATTACTGGGTCAATCGTCAGCAGACGCAGCGCATTGACGAAATGCGCTGGGACTTGGGAGACATGGGCGATTGGGAGCATATGCTGCCCGGACAGCCAGCGGAAATGCGCACGCACAAGAAAGTTTCCGACGAAAATATAGGAGTAGAACAGGCCGAGGCACGTGCTGTGCAAGAGGAAAAGTGTCTTGACTTTTTGCGCTCGTGGGTAATGAAACTGCACATTGGCTTGAAGGAGTTCGAGGAGCGTTTCCCTAAACTGCAGAAGACAATACAATACAAGGGCTGTATACACGAGCGTTTCTCGCCGTACTCCCAACGTGATGGCAAGGTGTCCCAACTGACGCTATATTCGGATGATGAATACAAGGAGGAGACCATGCGTTGGTCTTTCTTTGAGAATCGTGCGGACAAGCTGCTACAAATGAAGTACAATACTCAGACGGGTATCTATGAGGAAACCTTCGGGAAAGGGCGCAATGACAGCTTGCGCTGTAAGTGTTGTCTACATCTACAATGTGAACAGTTTGGCTGATTTCGTTAAAAAGTTTTTAAATATAGCTTGGATCCAAATCAGGAAAAGTATTTGTATTTCTACGCAGAGCCACGCATTGACTCTTTAAAGTCTGTGGCACTCTATCCGGATCATGTTATACTAAACTATGTAAACCGTACCGATCGCTGCTACTACTTGGAATTTGAGTTTCGCCAAATTGGGCATGCCCTGAAGGTAAACAGTACACATTACAATGAAGTGAACTTTATTAACTGTTTCATTTCAGAAAATTGTTGAGAAATTTACGCGCAATCCTGATCCAAATGTACGCGCAGACAATGATATTATGGTGCGCTCGTTTCTGCTGCTTCAGCGCAAAATCGTTTTAAAGTTTCATTATGGCACTGGCGCATTGACTGCTTCGACGCGCGAATTCATTAAGCCCCCAAGACCGGACTACGGACAAGAGCTGAAATTTGATCCGTCGCTGACAAAAGGATATAAGGTATGGCAAGCGCATGCTGTAGTTCCCAGCTTATGTTTGTTTTGTTGAATTTTAGTCGAATATTAATGAGCCTGATCCGACTGCTTTGGAGTTGTACAAGCTGTTGCTAGCACAGCTGAGTTATGAGAAAAAAATTGAAAAACAATTTGAAAGGATAATGGAAGACATTAACTCGATTTTAACGAAACGCAAAATGGAAATGCAAAACCCAGTACTGATATTCCATATTTATGATCCGCTGAGGAATGGTGCAGCCAGAGCTATACGTTTACAAAAGGTAAGTCCGTATGTAGATGCAGTGTCTAGTACATGCAGTGGAATACTTAAACTCTTGCAATATTTCTCGACGCCAAGGTTTATTTTTTCATTTATTTGTCAATTTTGAAGCCTTTGAGAGAAAAATACCCTTCCTAAAATTTCGCTAAATATTTGCCAGATTTACTGAACCCGAAAAAACTTAGTACTTGGTAATTATGCTTGCTGTATTGAATAATTTTCGTAGGCTTTAGTACATGAACGACTTTTATGTATTAATTTGAAAAAGCAATGTATACTGTGAGTCTAGAGAACGTCCGGAGAGTAGGAGAATTATGTGAACGATTCCATGTGGTTCAATGTGGTGGAATCTATGCCAAGAGTCAAAAAACGAATCAGCACAATCAAACAGATTTCAACAAACTGATGCCCTAAGTACAAGTGAGCAGCTGAGGGAAAGAGAGAATATCTGTTGTCGACTGCCTATAGAGACATATGAATGCATTGCAGAAAACAACAGGGACGCTCGTTTTACAAAAACTCTCTGCGTATACAAATAACAGCAGCATCTGTAAATATTATCAATTACGTTTTGCTGGAGGTCAAAGTTGAGATATATGTAATATCGAGATCAATAATAATGTTTGCAATTTAATTTTGAAGGCAATATTTTCAATTACTGCGTTCTCCTACCGTCAAAATTGTGCTTCAGGCATAATTTTCCAACGCTCACGTACTATACTTACTTGGTCACCTTTGCTGTAGAGTGTCAAACTTGTAGGATAGAAAAAAAAAAACATATGCTCACCTAAGAATAAAAGTCTCATTAATCTACATGAGCGAGCTTCAACGTGAGCTTCTGGTACTGTCCTCAAGAATTAGGTTGTCACATATCCAATTTTCAAACTCTTAAGTGGATATACTTAAAACGCATGAAGATACCTTTATTTATTTTGTTTTCAGATTATAGTCTAGGCATTGCACATTGACAAAACTTTTTTAGTATCCATCCTTACATTTCAACACCTAAATTAATCTTTTTGGGTGAGATTAAACTCTTTCGGATCTCACATTCCTATTATTGAACACCAAAAAATATGAAAATGTTGACCCCATGCATTAGTTCTGCCAAGGCCTCATGTTTAACCAACTTTGTGTTGGATAGCGTGACTGAGTCCTTTTGGCAGGTTTCCACTTTTTTAGAGAGCATGTCTTCAAGGAGAATATTCATGTTCACTTTAAAATACCTTTAATAATCGTTATTTAGGTTTGCGTTTCCATCCACTCTTTCATTGGCGTAAAATATTCTTAGCTCTCTACAGCGCGTTACCGTTACCTTTAACCGTATGATCAATGAAATTATATGATATTAAGAGAATTTATTCCTTTTAAACCTTTTTAACATTTTCCAATGATTAAAGCAAAAAGAAATCAACTACAATTTTCAATATCGGTTTTGTTTCTAATTAAAGTCCGTGAAATTGAGGTCTTTATATACCTATCTGGAACTTGATTGTCTATATTATGATAATCGTAAGTGTCTCCAACTATATGTCTCTGACATATGCTCAGAATAAAAAACAATTTTTTTTTAAATTGATTAAGCGATGTCCGTCTGTCTGTCTGACTGTCTGTCCGTTCGTCTGACAGGTTATATAGNGATAGCTTGGGTGTAAAGTGCATGATGGATCTATGATCTGAGCATGTTCTTTTTTTTTTT